>LPNX010281477.1:34232-98432 GCA_001517045.1 Pseudotsuga menziesii
GTCTGTCGAGACAATTCTTGGAATATTTCGTCAACATATGGATAGTAGTCAAGCGCTTTGGTGTTGGAATCCTCACCCTGCATGTACCACACTAAGGTATGGTCGAGCTCCAGCTGGATGTGAGAGTTCGCAGGTAGATTTCATCAGATATTTTGAGGCACCCTCCATCTAGTCGTGTGAAATTTCAGTTGTTGGAACCAGTTCTCCAAGAATACTTTCCCTTTCCCTAGTTCATGTGGTGTTCCTTTCTGGGAAAAGAGTTTATACCTATACATGTCAAACCTTGATGGCTCGCAGAAGAATGGGCTCCCTTCTGGACATATGTGGTACATAAAAATCCATACGATGAGGGAGGGGAACTTGATGATTCCTTCTGTCTCTTGGCATCACTCGTAGACAGTTTTTATCATGTCGGAAACATAATCTCCCCATATGTATAGTTGCCCATCGGTGGTAATTGTGTCGACGGCTTCCAGCATTTCTATTTTTAGGTCGCTGCCTCAACCTGCCAATGTGAGTGTGATTGCGATTATTTTGGCCACGATCTGTGGCGTTCAAGTTGTGATTTGGCCAATCATCAACTCTTTTGAGTTTTTCCCAGAGGGTGATCCCATAAGTTCTTCAACCAGTCCTTCTTTGATTCCGACTGGTACAGGGTCTCTATTGTTAGACAGGCTAGTCAGTTTAGAGATGACATCCCTAGAAATATCGATCGGTTCATCAAAGTAGAATCGACCGTTGTGGTATCGACTGATAATAAATTTCACAGCAGCTTCCTTTGTACCCCCAAAGCTGGCCATTAGCGGTTCATTGGAATATCCAAAGAGGGTGTTGCGTATGATCTTTTCTACTACTTGAGTCATCTTTTTGTCGACAAAGGCCCACTCTTGGATCTCAGACCATAGTTTCTGCCATGGGCCCTCTTGCACTTTGGTGTTTTTGGTGTTCTTTAGTCTGTAGACCAAAGGTGTATCCACATCCTGTACCTCTTTTTCCTTGGTCGATGCTCTGGTCTATTTGGGAGCCATTGTATTGGTTTGGTCGATGTTACTATAGGGTTCTTGGCTTTTGGTCGACTAAGTGTGCGACTGCTCTATGTGTAAATGGTGCAGTGAATGAACCTTCGACGGTCCAATATTTATAGGCGATGGTGTGGTTGTGTGTGGTAATGGATGTATTAATGGGGGATTTGACGTTCCAGCTGTAATACGTGAGTGTGAAGTAATGGTGATTTTCTTTCGGTGCTCTAGGTCATGAATGCACGATGGTACTATCGAGGTCATCGGCTGGTGTCGGTTCTGAGAATGGTCGATGAAGATGGTCGATGGCCATGATGTCGGTTGTCGAAGTGGTGTTTTCCTGTCATGGTTTTGTGTCTGGAGTATATTTTATTTTTGTAATTTTTAGATTTTTATGGATTTTGGTTGCCGGTTATGGTCGTTATATGATTTTTTTTTAAATGTTTTAGTCGGGCTCCATTAATGAGCTTCCAAAATACTAGGCCCTGCATCGTCCTTAGTCGGACTGAACCATTGGGGTGTATCTCGTCAACAATGTATGGTCCCATCCACTCTGTGTGGAATTTCTTAGGTTTTCCTTTGATCCGACAATTGTAGAGTAAAGCAAAGTCACCGACCGCTAGGTTTTTGTTCTTGATGTTGCGTTCGTGCCATGCTTTCTGTTGTTGCTTCTGAATTTCTTGGTGTTGTATGGTGATGAGTCGATGCTCTTCCAGCTTACTGAGCTGAAGTAGTCGGTCCTTCTTTACATGTTCGACATCAACAAGGAGGATTTTTTCAATAGTAGGCGTCTATTGTCGGAAGTGTAGAGGGACTACAGCTTCTTGTTCGTAGACTAGTCGAAAGGGGGTTTGCTCGGTCGATCGTTTATAGGCTGTTCTGTATGCCCATAAGACTATAGGTATTTTCTCATCCCAGTCGTCCTTGTCAGCATTACATATTTTAGTTAACCCTTTTGTCAATGTTTTATTGAATGCTTCAATCGCTCCATTTGACTGAGGATGATATGTTGTACTCCGTCGGTGGTCGATTTGGAACTAGTCAATGAGGGTTTTGATGGTTTTGTTAATAAAGTGTTTCCCTTGGTATTTAATCAAGGTTAGGGGGCATCCAAATCTAGTGATGATATTTTCATAGATGAATTTAACAACTATTTCTCTAGAACATGTATCGGCAGGTTCAGCTTCTGCCCATTTAGTAACGTATTCTATTGCAGTAATAATATACCTTGCACCTGATCTTTTTGATAGGATAGGAAATGGTCCAATGAAGTCTATGGCCCAGATTTCAAATGTGAGATTCGGGTTTACTGATATCAAGGGAATTTTTGTACTAGGCAGGGGTCGACCAAGTCATTGACATCTATCACATCGACTAACAAAACTTTTGCAATCTCTGTGGAGTGTCGGCCACCATAATCCTGACTGTTGGATTTTATTTGCAGTTGTGTCTGCTTGAAAATGTCCTCCTCCAGGTCCATAGTGTGCTTCATGCATGATTTGGTATCGTTCATGTTCGAGTACACACCTTCTGAGGATGTCGCCTAATCTCATTTTGTATAAAAATCCATTGATCAGGCTGTATGGTGCAGCCTTCATAGCTAAGATTTGTTTTTTCTTAGTATTCATACCTTCTGGTGCCTGACCGTTT
This sequence comes from Pseudotsuga menziesii, assembly GCA_001517045.1. Classification (NCBI taxonomy): domain Eukaryota; kingdom Viridiplantae; phylum Streptophyta; class Pinopsida; order Pinales; family Pinaceae; genus Pseudotsuga; species Pseudotsuga menziesii. The sequence continues at coordinate 36,902 of LPNX010281477.1, forward strand.
TCTAAGAACTGAGATATTTCTTCTAGTTCTTCTGGTATTACTTCTATGCAAAATAAATGTGCATCCGGTAAGTTGTCGTCGACTCCGGTCGGTTCCTCTCTTGTGTCTATTCGGGATAGATGGTTGGGCCCAACATTTAACTTTCCTGGTCGGACAACGAATTCGAACTCAAATTATTGGAAGAGGAGTAGCCATCGACAAATCCTCCCATGATGGAGTGGTTTATTGACAAGGTACTTCAAGGCTTGATGGTCGGTATAGAATGTGAAGGGGTTGGCTAAAAGGTAATGTCGGTACTTTTGGAGGGCAAAGATCATACCTAGTGCTTCTCTCTCTGTAGTCGAATAGTTTATTTTAGCCTTATTTAATTTGCGACTGTGGTAAACTATAGGGTAATCCATCCCATCATCTCCTGGTTGAGTTAGGATTTCTCCTATTTCTATTCCTGATGCATCGATATGCACATGGAATTTGATGGACCAGTTAGGAAATTTTAAGATGGGGGCTTCGACTAATTTTCTTTTCAATTTTTCGAAAGAGATGTGGCATTCCTCTGTCCAGTTAAACTCTTGATCTTCCTTTATTAGTTATTCCATAGGATAGGTCATATTTGAATAGTGTCTTATGAATTTTCTATAGTAGCCTATATGGCCAACTAACACCCTGACTTGTTTAGGGTTTACTGGTGGTTTCAAGTCGAGGATAATTTTAATCTTTGCAAAGTTGACCTTGATACATTCTTTACAGACAATATGCCCTAATAGTATGCCTATGGGAGTCATAAATATACATTTCTTAATGTTCAGGGAGAGTTGAATCTGTCGACATCTCTTCAACATAAGTTTGAGCTATTTGCAGTGGTCTTTTAAGGTGGAGTATATTGTCTAGTTGTCGAAGTATACTGCCATGGTATTATATATGTATTCTTGGAATGTCTTGACAACAATTCGAGAAAACACTGCAGGTGCATTCTTTAATCCAAAAGGCATAACTCTTTAAGAAAAGGAACCAAATTCACACACAAATTTTGTCTTCTTCTGGTCTTCTTTAGCTATTGGTACTTGGTTATAGCCTGAGAATCCATTTGTGAATGAATAGCATTTGTTCCTCGCAACTTCATTCAAGATTTCGTCAGCATAAGGGGTTGGGGATGGGTCTGTCAGTGTGACTTTGTTGAGTTCCCTAAAGTCGACACAAATTATTAACCTTGTCGGGTCATGTTTCTTGGGATGTATGACCATTGGAATTGCCCATTCTGACTAGTCGATATGGTAAATGATCCCTACTGCTAACATGTTATCGATTTCCTTTTTGACTATTTCCTTGTACTTGTGAGCCAGTTTATAAGGTATTTTCTTAACAGGTCGAATATCAGGTTTAGTATCAATTTTCATCTCTCTTATTTCTTGGAATAAGCCTTTTAGGTATTTATAGTCCCTGGAAAAGACATCTTGGAACTCTTTTAGTAAGTTCATGATCTCTGTGGTCTGTTGGTCGTTCCAGTAGTCACCAATTTTTGCTAGTTTTGGTCGATCATCATTTGAGATTTCGACTTCTTTAGTTTTTACTTTGGCATATAGCCACTCTGGTGCTTTAGCTTCATTAATCATTCGACTTCCTTCTTTGAACTATGAGAATGTGGCAGGGAAGTCAGCTGCAATCATTCTGTCAGTATCTTTTTTGTCAGTTGTTGCAATTTTCAGGATCGAGTGGATAGGTTTTGTTGTTTCAATGTGGGTGGATTTCCATCCGAAGCTCTTGCCTTCTGTGTTTTCATTATCTAGTTGTAAACGGGTCGACTGTGGTTTTGACCTTGTTTGTATATTGTTACAGTCCTTTATCTGTCGATGGTCTCGTAAGGGTTGATTCTCGGTCGGTTGGATGAATTGTTTAATTTGCTTTGTTGTTTCAGCCAGATTTTCATTTTGAGGGATGAAGTTAAAGTCTTTAATAAAATTCTCCCTAAGTTTTTTCCATAAGAAGGTTTCATCTCTAGCTTCTTCCATCTTATACCACTTGTTGGGTAAGTCAGCCAGGGTTGAGGGGAACAAATGTGGCCAGGCTTGCTCATTCTTGTATCCCAGTCTTTTCCACTCCTTTTCATAGGTTTTGATATGTTCTTCTGGGTGTTGTCCTTAGGTAAAGATAGGTATCTGAGCTTGCTGGGTTAATTTCTTTCCTCCGAACCTCTTGACAAAGTAAGTCGAAGCAGTTGTCCAGGTCTGTAGTTTTGTCTGATGGGTATCCCACCATCTGGCTGCTTGACTTGTAAACGTTTCAACTAAGCTTTGAAGTTGGCCATGTTCACCAATATTTTTAGATACTTGCTCAATATGCCCGACCGGTGATTCCCTCTCCTTATACCTTAGTAGTTGTGTAGAATTTAGGTTAGTTGGTTGTAAGGTAGGGTGTTCCCTGATTTTCTTTTCGAAGATTTTTGGGATAATGGATACTATGAAGCACTGTTGGGTGGTATTTTTTTGTAATTTTTGTATAGTCCAACACCCTCTTGCTTGTGTTTCATAATTCTAAATCTCCCAGTCATACAATTCAACATCTAAATTATAACCAATTGAGTCTTGGTTACCTAAGTGAAGTTCTCCATGGATGTTTGGTTATGTGTAGTCTGCATCATTGTGGATTTGGTAAAGTTGTCTGATATCGAATTCTTCATCAATAGGTTCAGTCCAAGGCTCCCCTTGGGATGGATGAATGGGTACAATGACCTTTTGACCATTTCCTTTTAATTTGATTCGTTCCTTGTCCAACGATATGGATGATTTCATCTTTCGACCCCAAGGTCGACTGACTAGCACTGGGAAGGAGATGGATCCTTCTTTTGGGTCAATGATTTCTAAATCTACCTTGGTAGAGATTCCTTTGATGGTCGTGTTGACATTTTTCTAGACTCCAATGGGTTCAATTAGGCCTTGGTCGGCAAGTTTCAGGTATATGACTAACTCGTAAAGTCAAGGTCTATCCATCTGTTCCCAAGTATCCCGAGTCATGATATTTACCTGTGAGCTGAAGTCGAGTACTACTTGTCGGACGTGGTAACCTTCGATTTCTAGGTCGACAATTGGGTCGGCATCACTTTTGTCTTTTTGATTCAAGCTGCAGATGTTTTTGGTTTTTTTTTCTGGGTTTGTTCCTTTTATTTCATGTAATAAGTCAATGAAGTGCGATACTAATTTTCCTGTTTGAACAAGTTGTATTAGTTGTTTATTGTGTTGGGTCGACTATTATGGAGGTCTTCTTGTCGTGTAATGTCTTGAAAGACATGGGTTGCTTGTTTATATGTTTGTTTTTCCTTCATTGGGTCAGGATAAATGTTTGTGTCTTTAATCTTACTAATTCTGGGGTTATCAAGTCCTATTTTTGTGCCTTGTCGAGTTACAATATGTAAATTTTTGGTGTTTATTACATCATTCTTTTGCACACAAGACAAGACATTAACATTTTTCTTGGTATTAATTTTTTCTAACATAGTAGGAAAATCCTCTAACGAGTGATCACCTACTCCACAGTGGGTACAGAATTTGAGATCAGTCCTGTCCTTGTATGGACAGTCTGCATACCAGTGACCTTCTTTGTAACATGTGAAGCACTGGGTAGGTCGAAGCGGTCGTGTGTCGCGATTCCCAGGGAATCGACCTCTTCCTCCATATCCTTGGCATCGATTGTCGTACTGATGCTCATATCATAGGCCATCGTATCTTTGTCTGTTCTGATCATTTGCTGGATTGTTTTGCTGGTTATGTTGTGCCATTGCATTTGTTTGGTATATCGCATGATAGTTCTATCAGTTCTTTAGGTTTAACTGACAGTCGACAGTGTTATGACTTTTGGTTTAGCATATGGCACACCAGAAATCCTTATCGTTCTTCATGTTAAACAGGCAGTCTACTGTAGAGTGATTTCTGTGTTCCTGGCAAATGTCGCAAAAGGATTTGTTCTGTACAAATCAAACGTCTTGTCGGCTATATTCTTGCCGACAGTTATCTTCTGAATGGCCGTTAGTTGAGCATTTGGTGCACTAGATCTCTTGATTCTTGAGGCTTAGTTCCTTCAAAGACTTCTATACGTTCTCGAGCTGTTCTTCCAATCTGTGGTCTGTGGGGTAAGTAGGTATGTCTACGTCTATCTCCACCTGAAGATATTTTGTTAGCACATCCTCATACATTTTGAACGTCTCTAGACTGATGTGTCGGCATACTTTCTGCAATGGTCCTACAAGAAACCATTGGATTAGTAACTGTTCATCAATAACGTAATCCAGCTGGCTTAGTAGGTATTTCCAACATTTATTGTAGTCACATACGGTCTCCCCTGGATTTTGTGATGTGGTTTTAATATTCTTTGTGTCCAGGTGCTTAGCATCTGGAGTTTTAAAAAATGACAAAAATTGTGCCTTAATCTTGGCTTTTGTCGCTCTGGGTTGTCTTTCTGAAAAGGTCATGTACCATGTCGATGCCATTTTCCTTAAGGCCCCTACAAACTATGCCATTTGTTGACCTTCATATGTAACCTGGTTGGATTCCGAGGTCGAGTCACAGATGAACCAATGTCGTCTGGGGTCTTCATCTCCCTCATAAAGAGGAATGTGAGCGGATCCGTTACCCATGTCTGAATCACTATCACTGCTCTCAGAAGGTGGCAGTGGTGGGGGTGGGGGTGTTGATGAGGGTGGTGGGGTTATTGGTGTATTCGTCCCTGCAGAATTTTGATCGAAAAAACTTCCATTTTCGTCGGTTGTTGAGTCTTCGTCGACTTGCAATTGGTTGATGTCGAATTCTACTGTCGATGGTCCACTGCAACTATTTGTTCACAGGTCTGATTGTTTGATTTCTTTTAAAGCTGTATTTGGCAGGGGGGGCACTCCTTCATGTGTTAGTAAGAGCAAGTGGATACTTTGGAGGGAGGCTTCTGCTTGAAATGTCACCTAGTTCCCTTCCACTGGTCGACGTATAATAAGGTGTCATCCAGGGTACGTTTTGTCTCCTAGTCGGCTCCATATAGTGAAGTCACCAGCTCATAGTCGGAGGTCTTCTTCGATAATAGTATGTACTCTAGTATGCGGATTCAATGGGGAAAGGGTTGTTCCTTCATCGGGAGCTCTTAGTTGGAGAGCTTCTGGCTGCTTTATCCACAATTTTTTCTCCTTACGGGATACTTCTTAATCGACTCCCTCTTCATGTCGGTCATGACCCAACTCTGGCATATTTTCTTCCTTGTCGTTCTGCCTAGGGTTTTGTCCTCTATGCAGCTATAAGGCCCTTTCTTGTCGTGCTTCCCTTCTTTGGTGTCTCTCGTCCCTTTCTACTTTCTGAATGTCCGACATACTTTCATACGATCTATTATCTTGAGGTCCCTTGTGGTCGACTTCTCATTACTTGTGACTTTTATCTAGTTTGTGTCAACTAGGATCCACTATGCTCTATCTTTGACACATGACCAGCTACCCCCCCATAGCCTACCTGATGCTTTTAGAAATCCCAGATAGTTCAATTTATTTGCTTAGGAAGTATTCCCAATCCCTTTCTGCAATGAATTTATCCCACTTCCTCTGCTTCTCCTCCTAGTTAGTGTTTTATGGTTGTTCATACAGTGGTGGTCGAGGTTCAACAATGTCTCCTGCTCCTTTCTTGATCAAGAATTTGAACAACAAGGTCAGTAGGGAACAGAAAAATTGTTTGGTGAAATCTGTGTAAAATTTCTCTTTGACGGTTTCCACCGAAGTTCTGTCTTCGAATGCTTGCTCCTCACAGAAGTTGTCGGCACTTTTTTCAAATCACTCCGACAAATTTGTTCGGCCTCCTCAAATCAGTTTCTCCAACAACTGTTGTTCTTTAGTTGCATCCGAATTTCTCATCCAGGAGTTGCTTCAAGTGTTGGGGCACTGATTCGACAAACTTTTCATGTGTCTCTGTAAAAAATCTTTCTTTTGCTTCGGCGACTGTTAATATGTTCCTTCGTGCATAATTCTGCAAGTAGTTTGCAATTTTATGTTCCCACCAGTCCTTAATCTCTTGCTCTGGTATCATATGTGAGCATATATTTCAGTCATGTACTACCGACAACAGAACCAATGTTGTAATCTCACAGATCACATAAGGTTACCAATAATACATACTAAAACATACATAAATATAGAACACAGACAAGAACATATAGGATTAAATAGATTATATTATTACAATGAGTTCATACAATGTAGAGAACAGAACTGAGTTCTTGTTTGGCTCAATAGCCTAATATATACAATTTAAAGATGGTTACAAAATAACTACCTGTCAGTTCGGTGAATCGACACAACTTTAGATGGTCGACCTAATCTCTTTAGTTTAGTCGGCTGACTGACTTAGTCGACTGATCGACTAAGTTGGCCCATCGACTTAGTCGACTGGTTGACTAAGTTGGTCCTCGTTCAAGTCGACTTATCGACTTGCTCCTACTACAAGTATGCTTGAAACAAAACTGAACAAACAAACAATGATGCTAAACTAGAGTTGGTCACATACCTGTCATCAAGGCCAAACCTTCGAAGTTCCACACCACCACACAACACAGAGGCATAGATCACACAATTGTGTTGCGAATGACCAAACAAACACAATAACCCAAGCCCTAAGCTTGAATGCCAAATTTCCCAAGGTGCATTTATGTCTCCACCCTAGCCTCCATTAACGCTTCCCAAACCCATATCGTATAGTTCATTCCACCATATAAACCTTGTTCCAAAACAACGTGCTTTACATAAACCCCAAATGGGTATCGATTACATAAGGTTTAAGCCATAGTCCATGGCATATGAAATATGCCATGGAGGAATATAGGAAAAGATATCATATTTATACACCAACTATATTAAAAACATGCACTAAGAATATGATAAATGTTGAACCAAATTACAAAGAGTTTCTACCGTAGAAAACATGTACCAAATGAATAATGTGTGCAATAATAATTACAAAACTGTTGTAACAATCATAAAAACAATAATGGTAACCCTCACGACATAGGCTAGTAAAATATCCATCTTCGTGCAAGTATCAACTAGCAGTAGTAATTCTAACCAATAGGATAGGACTATAAGTCCCTCATCACCCAGGCTGAGCATTAGGAACGGACATAGAATATGTTTTGTCCAACCTCTCTAGGTAGTTTCCGTCGTCAAGTGCACCTGCACATGGAAAGGAAATAAATGCGTTAGTTTGTAAGAACTAATTAAGCCTGATGTGACAATTAGAAAACAATTACCTCTCAGGTGGTTACAAGGGAAACTAGTCCCACCACTCCACCCCTTTTTCAATAACAAAGTTAGGTCTTATTTGTGTATAGGACAAAAATCAACTTTGTAACCACTGAGTATGTAATAAAATAGCTAACATACATATCAATGCATAACCATAGATGAAAATAGTAATCAACATCAAGACAACGTAAGCAATACATTAACAATCACATCTGGAAATATGAAAGTAGGACGTAAGAACAGCTTACAACATTCGGCACTATAAACAAAGTACGATAGATTCCATAGAGTTAAATAATGTCCAGATCAGGCAATAAATGATTATCCTATTATTATTATTTTTTTCAAATTTTGGGGACATTACAAGTGGTATCAGAGCCCAGTTTCAACACTAAGAGACCAAATGGGCATACCATACATTCGTTGCAATGAAAATAAAGTATGTTTCAAATTTTGTTAACTAACATAAATTTTTTCGGTTATTAAAAATTTTCAATTGTAGGATTTTAAAAGAACAGTTCAGATCATGACCAATGAAGAAGATAATAGCCAGCAAGGGAAGTTGAATACCCCCACCCAGGAAGTAGAACTGGTGGTGGAACTGAATTCTAATATAATGAAAACCATACAAATTCTTCAAGCAAACTTACAAAGTTTCAGATATGATAATCAGAACTAAAGAAAGGAACAACAAGCAATTAATGAAGCAGTGCTGTGAAACATGATGTGATGAAGCCCGTAAGGAAAACCCACTCATTCCATAAATGGTTCAGTAACCAAAGAGAAGAAGGAAAAGAGGAACATACCCCTGAACCTCTAGAAGGAGATTATCACATTCCTTCCAGTGACAACTCTCTTTCTCCATGCAGAAAGAAAAAGAGAAATGATGACAATATCCAGGGGGAGTTCCAAAAAATAAGAGCCCCAACCTATGAAGGAGAGATGAACACGAGGGAGAAAGATGGAGAATGGTTGTTGGGTATGAGAAAATATTTTCGAGTTCATAATTACTCTGGAGAAATAAAGGCTCAGATGGCCATATATAATTTAAATGTAAAAGCAGCTAGATGGTGGAGAGACTTGAAGCACACCAAGAAAGATGAGGTAAGAGAAATACACTGGAGTAAATTCCGCATGATATTTCAAGAAAAATATATGTCTGAATGTTTTTCCGACATAAAGGTGAAAGAGTTTGATGAGTTACGTATGGGATCCATGACTATGGATGCTTTTATTAACACATTTTTATATGTGTTACATTATGTGGAATACATCAAGGATGAGAAGGTAAAAATCTAGTATTTTTTAGGATGTCTTCCTCCCAACATTTAGGAAAGGATTGAGTTTGACATACCTAAAATGTTGGACACCACATTGCACAAAGCTAGGATTTTCTATGAGCATGGGAAGCTAAGGCAAGAGAAAATCAATAGAAATAGAGACAGGTCTAAGAACTTATCTAACAATCCCAAATCGGGTTTTAACCTACCACCGTAGAGAAAATAGAACAATAGTTTTCTAGCCAACAAGAACTTCAACAAATCAGGTACAAATCCATATGTACCAGCTCCAATTTCTAACAAACTAGCGACAACCGGGGGGAGGCGGGGGCAATGTTTCCCTGCTGCAGATTAAATGCTGGAAATGTGAAGGGCCTCATTATGCCTGAGATTGTAAGAACAAGACCAATGGGGTCTTGCACAACTTACAAGAAGAACCAACGATAGAGGACATAGAGGGAACACCACAGATTTATGCAGCCCTGGATGGCCAACAGGTTGACCATCAGGATACCATGGTTGTGATAGAAGGTAAGATCTTGAACACTTCTATTTCAATACTGATTGACCCTAGTCCTTTCCAGAGCTATGTATCACCTAAAATTGTTGATGTATGTAAACTAGGAAAAGTTAAACATGATAAACCTTAGCTGGTACAATTAGCCACAAGTACAAAATAGAAAGTTTCAGAAATAGTTAAATATTGTGAGGTAAACTTGAATCGTTTTCCTACGAAAGTAAACTTGAACATCATACCCTTAGGATCATATGATATACTTATCGACATGGACTGGTTGGAACAACACCATGTCATGGTCAATTGCTTACAGAATTTAATCTTGTGTACATATTGCCAAGGGAATCAAGTGAATATTCAAGGCATACTGAAAAAAGTTTCAGTAAGGCAGATATCTACCTTACAAGCAAAGAAGTGCTTTAGGAAATGATGCAAGCTGTTTGCAGTAAATATCCAAGACATAGAGGCTGAGAGAGAACAACACATGGAGGTCTTTCAAGTTCTTTCAGAATTGAAAGATGCATTCTCTGAGGAAACGAGACCTAGACTTTTCCATAGAGATGACACTAGGTTCAGTTCTGGATTCGAAAGCCCCTTACCACATGATTTCACTAGAGTTGGTGGAACTCAAACTGTAGTTGCAGGATGTGATAGATAAAGGATATATCTGACCAACTGTGTCCCCTTGGAGAGCTCCGATACTTTTCGTAAAGAAAAAGGATGGTATGATGTAGATGTGCATCAATTACCATCATCTTAACAAGATGACTATCAAGAATCGATACCCACTGCCTAGGATTGATGACTTGTTCGATCAAGTAGGAGGAGCCAATATATCTTCAAATATCGACCTACGATCTGGGTACCATCAGGTACGGATTCGTGATGAGGATATTCACAAAACCACCTTTCATACAAGGTACAGTCACTACGCATTTGTAGTAATGTCATTCGGGTTGACTAATGAACCCACGAACTTTATGTGTATGATGAACAATATATTTAGTAAATATCTGAATAAAATTGTTTTTGTCTGTATAGATGTCATCCTAGTTTACTCTAAGAGTAAAGAGGAACATGAGGAACACCTTCACATAGTGCTACAGGTGTTACGAGAACACCATCTCTATGCCAAGTTTAGTAAATGTGACTTTTAAAAACCATAGATAAAGTACTTGGGTCACATCATCTCCGAGACAAGGATAGTTGTGGACCCAAAAAATATTAGAGCCATAGAAGATTGGCCTACCCCTACTAATGTCACCGACATTAGATCCTTTTTGGGATTGGCTATATATTATCGAAATTTCATTGAGAACTTCTCGATAATAACTTGTCCCATGACCGCTTTGCAAAAGAAGGAAAATAAGTTCTTATGGACGACTGAGTGCAAGAAAAGTTTTCAAAAGCTTAAACATATTTTGACGATCGCACCAATACTACGAATTGCGGATCCCGATGGGGATTTCGTTGTTTGCATGAATGCAAGAAAGGGAGGACTTAGAGGATTCCTCTTAAATAATGAGTACGCGATCTGTTATCAATCGTGAAATTTAAAATAAGATGAGAATAACTACCCCATGCACGTTCTTGAGTTAGAAGCCATCACCTACACCTTGAAGATGTGGAGGCACTACCTCATAGGAAGGAAATTCCTTCTGAAGACAGACAATATGAGTCTGAAGCATTTATTCGAGTAAGCAGATATGAATGCTAGGTAAGCCATATGGTTGGGTTTCCTTCGCAAGTATCATTTTGAGATAAATCATATTAAGGTAAAAGAGAACAAGATTACTGATGCTTTGAGTCAACAAACTCATATGATATATGAGCCGACTTTAAGTCAATCTAATTCCGATTTACTCGAGAGGATTTGACCCTTTCTATGTAGAAATCCTCAAGAAATTCCAAGACGATAGGTTGTCTCAATAACAAAAGGAGTACAAGGTAGATGAAATAGGACTGCTATGGTCGAAAGAGAGATTGTACGTTCCAGAAGGAAGAGACATTTGATCCAGAATCCTCACAGAATTTCATCGAACACCCTACTCGGGGTATCCAATATATCAAAAGATGATAATGATCGTTAATAGACACTTTTTATGGCATAATTTAAAGGTTGCATTACGTTGTTTATCACGAAATGTCAGGAATGTCACTTGGTCAAAGCTGAGCACTAGTATCCTTTGGGATTGTTGTAGCCATTACCCATTCTGAAATGGGAGTGGGAGGTCATTAGTATGGATTTTATCACTGGTATACCTAAGAATAAGAAACAAAATGATTCTATCTTTGTAGTAGTGGAAATTTTTTTGAAAGCAGCATAGTTCATTCTAGTGAAGTTGACCTACAAGGAATTACACATTGTCGATAAATTCTTGAAGGCAATATTTAGATTACATGGGATACCCAAGGCAATCATATCGGATTGAGATAGTAAGTTTACCAAAAAATTTTGGAGATATTTATTCTACGAATTAGAGGTGTAGTTGAACTTTAGTACTGCTTATCTCCCGAAGACAGAGCCGAAGACAGAAAGGGTAAACCAGATTTTTGAGGAAATGCTTAGGATGTACATCATGAACAACCCCACCAAGTGGGAATATTATCCACATCTTGTAGATTTTGCATATAACAATGGGTAGCAAACTTCCACCAAGATGAGTCCCTTTGAGGTACTTTATGGGAGGAAGTATAGAACACCGGTTACTTGGGATAGCCTAGTGGATCCGCTCATGTTAGGGCCTGGCCTATTAAAGGACTAGGAACAATTGGTTACCAAGGTCCAGGTGAACCTTAAAGAATCAAATGACCACCAAAAAACCTACGTGGATAAGAAAAGAAAAGATAAATACTATCAAATAGGTGACCATGTCTACTTGGAATTAAAAGAAAAATGAAGCTCATTGAGCTTGGGTAGGTGTGGTAACTCAAAACCTAGATTTTGTGGACCCTTTGAGATAGTGGCCAAGAAAGGGCCAGTGGCATATGAACTAGCATTACCCTCTCACATAAGAGTTCATAATGTTTTCCATGCATCATTATTAAAGAAATATGTTTATGAGACTAAACATGTGATTGATTGGTCCTTATTATAGGTGGAACTTGAAGGATATTTTTCCCTTGAACCTCTTTATATATTGGCCAAGAGAGAAGTGCATCTCATAAAGCACACCATAGTCCAGTTGATAGTGCAATGGAAGCACTTCGAAGATGATGAGGCTACTTGGGAGAATGAAGCCACCATGAGAAAATCTTACCCCACCTTGTTTCATGATTTCATTATTAATAGTCCCTAGAACACTAGGGATGGTGTTGTTCCAAGCGAGGAGGGATGTAATATACCGAATTTTGGACCTAACAATTATGGGCATGAGCCCCATTGATTATGATGTTATATGTGTGTGTGTGTGTGTGTGTGTGTGTGTGATTTCTTGTGTTGGACGTGGACCCTGAATCACATGATTGATGAGATGTTTTGTGTTCAGCGAGGAGCTCTAGAGCACATGGTTAATTGATGTTTTGTGTTGAGAAAGAAGCTCTAGAGAACATGAGTTCTTATATTTTTGTTGAGTGAGAAGCTCTGGAGCACATGAGTTTTGAGACATTTGTGTTGAGCATGAAGCTCTGGAACACATGAAAAGATAAATTAGAAGTGTTGAGAATAAGCCCTGGATCCTTCCATGTTAATGTTGAGCTTAAGCTCTAGAAAAATAGATCCTTGGCCATTGCATCCCTAGGCGTATCCTAGAAGTACATCCTAGCATTAGTGTTGACCGAGGAGCTCTAGAATTGTACTAAGTTTTTAACTCCCTATTTTTAATGTTGAGTATGAGCTCTCGATAAGTGCTAGGAGTTACAAAAAAGAATTAATTATGTCGATTTAAAATGACTTGAGAAAAATATTCATGTCATCTGAATTATTTATAAGCAATTAAATGAAATTTTAAATTTCTGTATCTCATCAAGTACTGAATAACTACCATGTTATATAAGGGAATCCAACATGCAAGAATTTTTAGAGTTGCCTAGACTAGTAAACTGAACCACCTACCTCATGACCTTAATGAAGAAAGTTTCATAAGTTTAAGGATCATAATATATGATACCTAAAGAAAACTGTTAACAAATAATATATATATTATTATATATTTTATACATGGTATGTATAAAGAGCAAGCATAATAATAATATTAATAAAGTTAGAAAGAAGGAAAGGCTCCATCGATTATTATTATTACTATAAGAAAGATTAGATATTATAATATTGACAAAAGTCTAAATAGGGAACTAGTTAAAAGGTCCTCAGTTAAAAATTAAAAGTACCTAAATTAAATGAAATGGTTAAATCAAGAAATCAAATGATTCTTGATTTAACTTCCCCTTTGACTGAAAAGTCTGTCTATAAATTCCGAAGCCTAAGAGAGGCTTGGGGACTCTTCCATATTTTTGGATTCATTATTTTTCCTGATTATTCTCAAGAAATTTCTTGGAGAACATTTTCCTCAGATGAAAAAAGGAGAACTGATTCAAACCAGATATCCCAGTTAGGGAAGCCTTACCTTAGGAGATCTAAGATACTTGCATGGTGGAACATGTTAGAATAGTAGAGTCAAGCTAAACTAGTTAATTTATCTAAGAAACCAACAACATATCATAAAAAAATAAGAATAGGAAAAGAAAAGGACAAGAGAACATTGATATGTGTGGTTCACCCTAATGGGTTACATCCATGGGAAGGTATTCTTCTATTATCTCCATAATGTCTTCTCCAATCTTACAAGAGAGCAAAGCACAAATACCCCAAAGAATATAGATGATGGACAACTATGTCACAATAGTACCACTGCTACATCAAGAATATATGATATGTAGAGACTTACTTGACCCTATTATATACAAAGAGATGAGGAGGAATTACTCTCACATATTGCATGTGGGATAATATAATTATTCAAAATAACGTCTCTTAACACAATACCATGGACAAATACTCTACCTAAGTAAATACACCACCATATAACTATGGGTTAAATGTATTACTCTTTTACATACGATTGTAGACAACTTCCAACATAATACAAATACATTATTACCTTCCAAGGAATATAATATATTCCAACACTCCCCCTTAATAATGGCTGGGAGAAGGGCCCACAATAACACTAAGGAAGGAAGGAATCATTACTGCTCACCCTTGATGACAACTTCTATAAGAACCAAAGCTGCAAATAAGAAGAACACTTTGGCTGATGGAATTCGACGATGAACAACCACTTCTCACTGAATCATGAAAGTGCACACGAACCAGGTTGTACGATGAAAGACCCAACAATAAAATGTCGAGAACATGTGACGTAATCCAATCACAAGATGCCTAGATCACCACAAGAATCATCACAAGCATACATGATAGATCAAGAAATATGATATAATATCCACACTAGTGTACATATACCTTCTGATGGTTGATACAATAGAACATGTGGATAAGAACACCACAACAATCTACAAAAACAATAGATGGCCAATACACATGCGGATAGCAGACATCCTTCCAATCAAGGCTCAATATAAATATCTGTAGAAGACCTCAAACATCAAAGAAACAAGACCCCAATGTTCTATACATCGAAAAATTATATCATACAAATGAAAATCATGACTTTAACAGTAGAAGATGGTGCTTCATTACTTCTAAAATAAGGCGAAATCCTAAATAGAGAACTTATTTGCACAAGAACTTTCAATATTAAAGCATATAAAGATAATAAAACAAAATTACTCATACATAAATGAGAATTCTTATATACCAAAGGTTAGAAAACATCATATAAAGAAATGGCAACATAATATGATCAAATAGAAGATTAACTTGCTCATTAAGGAAAATGAAGTTACTTTTACAAATTAAGTGTCAGCCACAACATATAAATAGTGAGCCAAAGATTTCACTTAAATATATGAAAATTTAGTCATCAAGCAACTAATCTAAAGAATATGTGCATTTCTTATTAGGATGAGGTTAATATGCAAGAGATTTATGCCCTAAAAATGTCAATGCTTCCATATAGGAACGTTAGAGACAAGTAGGAACAAGATAACCTTTGCAATCATAAGAATAGAAATCTCATTGCAACAAGAACAAGGTGCTCATGATAATAATTCAAGATTTAAAGATTACTCAAAGCCATATAAATATTGAGTAAAACATGATCGAAATAAACAGGACATGAGATATAGATAAATCAAAATGTTTAATATGATCAACATATAGAAAATTATGATCAACTCATGATATCACTTATAAAAAATTATGAAATGACAAGTCACTAATGGTCTTGATCATGGGTTCATTTCTTGTTAACAATATGTAAATATGCAAGAGATGAAATGCCATGGAAATGTCAATGCTTCCATGTTGGAATGTTAGATACAAATAGCACAAGGACTAGATACAATCTCTGCAATACATGAAAAAGAAACTATATCCCAATTAAATAACTTATGACAAGCCAAAAAATATGATATCACATAGATAAAAAATGATTTTACTTAAGAATTTAATTAGCAAGAGCATAAAATGACGATACGGATTTATGTAGGAACGCAACAGAATGCAAAAATAACCATAAAAACAAAGATGCAGTGGAAATAACACTTCATTTCATTAATCAATAATTGAAACTTGTTTACATACAGAATGGAAATAAACTAGCTAGAGTACCGGTAGCTTATCTCTGAGAAGAGATGTGGCGGATACATGTCTCTGAAATCTGTGTTATATTGAGTCTCGAAGGCCTATATATTATTGAGAAACAATGGAAACCCTACACATCCAAAAACATAAACCTAGGAGGTGAAACACCAGAATGTGGACCCCATTGGGTAACTTGACACATCAATTTCCTGTGGTCGTAACTTTAGCATACTACCTCCGTTTGACGTGCATGATACATTGTTAGAAAAATCTATTTAAGGACTACATCCATAAACAAAAAATATTGAGTTTGGAATGGACCCATATTTTTTCGACCATTCGATGCTGAAAAAAATGTCGTTAAGGGCCTCAAAACAGCTCCGAAAGTTCAGGAACCGAAAATTGCCAAAAATAGTAAATTGTGCTACAATTAAAGAAACTAGAAAACTGAAAGAAAAAATGGTGGGGGTCCAAGAGGAATAGGTGTTTGGCTACCAATATACTCCTAGATCATTCCTCTTCCCTTAGGAAGCAATGGTATCCATTGCGTTGAGTTCCTCCATGACATGAGGAAACTTCTACTGAACTTGGTCCCTGGTGAAGGAGTTGGCCTCCTTTGACAACTTGATATAGCTGGATTTTCTGTTGGTGGGTGTTCTTGATGTGTGTGTCCATAATCTGATTAGTTTTGGTTTGTTCCATGCAGTCGGGGTTTAACTCTCTTGGTGTGAGTTGTTCTGCCATGGCTAATGTGTCCAATAGAGGTGAAAAGTAGGTCCAAAGGCGGTCCACATTGAACAATGGGTGCAGACCAAGGAATGGTGGAATATTGAGCTCAAAGGAATTGTCCCTGAAAGCCTTGGTGATGGTGTATGACCCATATCGAAGCGAGCAAATCATGTCGTGGGGTCCAGTGAGGTGCCCCTTCTACAAATGTAGCAACACTTTGTCACCCACCTAGAAGTTTTGTTGCACCTGATGCTGATCATGTCACTGCTTGTACTTAGCATTAGATATGTCCAATATGTCATGAACCTATTGGAAAATGTGTTGAATGCGCTCAATGAAGTTGTTCACCTTGGAAACTTCAGACTGGATATGAGTTGAATCAGCCTGAGTAACTGCAAATGGCATGGCTATGTCACACGGACATAGTGGCTGGAATCCCAAGTCCACCTGAAAGGAGCTGTGGTTGGTTGAGCTGTGGGGGGCTCGATTATAGTTGTGTTGTACATAGCGGAGGCTCTCATCCCATGTGTGGATTCTTTTAGTTGTACATGCCGAAAATGTGTACGATCATCCTGTTGATGACCTCTGTCTGGCCATCAGTCTCGAGATGGAAAGTTGTGGACTTAGTGAGCTTGGTGTCTAGCATGTACCATAGGCTAGACCAAAATGTACTAAGGAATCTACTGTCTTGATCTGATATTATAGAATGTGGGATCCCAAAGTGTACCCACACTCGTTCAAATAAGAGTTTAGCAGTGGCTTCTGCTCTGATATTATTTTTGCAGGCTGCCATTATGGCCATCTTTGAGAATCTGTCAATGACCACAAACACATAGTCGTTCCTATGCTTAGTATAAGGAAGGCTTGACATGTAATCCATGGATATGGATTCCCAAGGTCGACTAGCGGTAGGAAACGGAGTATAGAGGCCTTGCTTCTTGATGGATGGTTTGGCAATGGCACACGCAGTGCATGATCAGATGTACTTCCTGACATCCTATCAAAGGTTTGGCCAGTAGAAATACTTATGTAGTAATGCCATTGTTTTCTCGACCTCAAAATGCCCAGTGACCCGACTGTAGTGCGCTTCCCAAATCAGTTTGGCACACTCGCTTGAAGGAACACAAAGGTGTCCCATGTGACATAGTAGTACATCCTGGAGGTGAAATTTTGGAACTTGGTGTCCCTCCAAGAGTGTCTGGTATGTGTGGTTGAATTCTGGATCACTCTTGTAGAGAAGCATCCAATCAGAAGTCTCATTCCCACAAGAGTTGAGCACGGTGGTTATCACCATGATTGGTGGTCGACTGAGGCAGTTTGCAAAATTATTGGTGCTTCCCTTCTTGTACTTGATGTTCAAATGAAACTGTTGTAGATATGTAGACCACTTCTGATGGCGATCGTTCTGTAACTTCCCTTGTGTCTGTATGAACTGCAGGGGTCGGTGGTCTATGTGGATGATCGTTTTCTTCCCCAAAATGTAATGCTTCCATTGTCGGCAAGCCTATACAATGGAATACATCTCTTTGTCATAAGTGGGATATTTCTGAACTATGTCAGACAGTGTCTCATTGTGATATGCAACTAGATGCCCTTGTTGAGTAAGGACTACCCCAATAGCATAGTCATAGGCATCTATCTTGATCTCAAATGGTTGTTGCAATTCTGGTAATGTGAGTACTATGGCACAACATAGGCGATGTTTCAATTCTGAAAATGCTTTCTGTTGAGTTTTAGACCATTTTTTTTTCTTTCACTCCTCCCTTAGTGACATGACTCAAGGGCCAAGTGATATGAGAAAATCCCAACACGAACTTGTGGTAGAAATTAGCAAGGCCCAGAAAGCTACGAAGCTCTGTTAGAGTAGTCGGGGCTGGCCAATCCCGAATGAATTGGATCTTGGTTGGATCCACATGTACCCCACACTCATCAATAATGTATCCCAGATACTGAACCTGGGTCATGCCAAAATTGCACTTGTCTAAATTGGCACACAACTTGAGCTGCCACAGTGTTTGGAGCACCTGACGGATGTGGTGGAGGTGCTCTTCCCATGTCTGGCTGAATATCAGGATGTCATCCAAGTACACTACTACAAATGAGTTGGTTAATGGCTGCAAGATGTCATCCATCAGTCTCATGAAGGTTGTAGGAGAATTCGTCAGCCCGAAAGGAATGACCAACCATTCGAAAAGGCCCTCCTTGGCTTTGAAGGAAGTCTTCCACACATCGGCCAGTTCGATCAATACCTGATGATACCCAAACTTTAATTCGGTCTTGCTAAAATATTTTTCCCCTTTAAGTTGGTCCAAAAGGACATCAATCCTTATGATCGAATACCTATTTTGAATAGTGGTCTTGATCAGTGCCCAATAGTCAATACAGAGTCTCCAAGTCCCATCCTTCTTTTGTACAAACACGATCGGGCTCCCATAGGGTGATGAACTTGGCCAGATGTGACCCTTTTGCAGAAGCTCCTGAATTTTCCTCTTGATTTCATCATTCTCGATAATAGAGCATCGATATATCAGTCCATTGGGAAGTGACACACCTGGGGTCAGATCGATGGGGTGCTTGACCTGACAGTGGAGAGGCACCCTAGTGGGTGAGGTGAATATGTCTTGGTACTCCTCAATGACCTTGTCCATTTGTTGTTGTCTTGCAGAGGGGTCTTGTCTTGAGTTTGTGGCCACAATATTCTTCTTTCCTTTGAGGGCGGATCATCAAGAAAACAAACTTCTCGATTTTGGAAATGAGCTTACTGCATTGTTTTGCAGTAACCAAAGAGATAGAGGTAGGAGATAGTACCTCTGGTATCCTGTATAAATTATTTCCCAATGTAATAATAATAGCGCGAGGTCGGGACTCATACACATCATTTTTCTTCCATAATTATGGTTTACCTAATAATACATCACAAACATCAAGAGGAGAAATATCACATAATACCTCATTAGTGAAGGGCTTGATGTTATAGGGAAGGAGACACTGCTGGCTGACGTGGAGATCCCGTCCTTGGTGAAGCCACCCGATGGTATACGGCTGTAGGTGTGCTATGGTAGGAAAACCCAACCACTTCATGAACTCTGCTAAAATAAGGTTCTTTTGGCTCCCACTATCGACAATTAACTGTAGCGGGGAACCCTTTACCCACATCTGGGAGTGGAACAGACGGTCCTCCTCCTCTAAATATTATGGTTCTTCCTTTTGGATCTTCGTGGTGGCAACGGTGGCATTGGGCTTTGCATTGATAATATTCTTCCCTCTGTCATTCCCCTTCTCGGGTTCTGATTCAGTGTCAGAGTATGCATCTGATTCAGAAGCCTTTATCTCGGCCACTAGTGACTGCTTGGCCCGACACTCACTTGTGTTGTGAGTGGGGATCTTATGGAACTCACACCACTTTCCCACTTCCTTCTTCAGCTTTGTAGTGTTGCTCTTTGCTTATGGCCTTGGAAATTTTTCTTGAGTTTCCATGCCTTAGCTGTTTCCTTGGTTCTGTGGTTTGGGGGCACATTTCCCTTGCTTTTGATTCGCAGATCCAAAGTCTCGTTTTTTTCTGTTTGAATTTTTGCTCAATTTTGGTAGCATACCGATATGCCATACCAAGTGAGGAGATGTCAAGGAACTCCATTTCCTCCTGAATGTATCTATGCAGACAACTACGGTACTTCAACACCAAATTTTTCTCTAAATTATTGATACCCAACTTGGTGTGCAGGGTATGGAACAGATTCATTAGCTCATGCATATCTTGATCTCTTTGTTGCCTCAGCATAGTACATTGTATGTACTTGTCCTCATAGATCCCCACTGGATAATATTTTCCCTTTGTGGCATCTTGGAAATAATTACAAGTGGGTAAATCCAAGAACAAAGAGGGTTCCTCCTTGTCCTTTCTCTCACAATAGGTTTCCCACCATTCCTTGACATGGGGGGCGACTTTGAGTAGAGAAAAAGTAATATTTTCCCAGTCGAAAAAGTCATGAACCGAGAAATATCCTTCTAATAGATTCAACCATCTATCTATAGAGTCTGCATCTATTCGGCCATCAAATATGGGAATGTTGAAGTTTACTTGTACCTTAAAAGGGGTTGCGCATCTAGAGTGGCTACTAGATGCAGATGCGCTGCCAGTGGGAAGTCATTGAAGGATCTGGGTGAAGTTATCCATCATCGCGTTCCTTTTTTTTCAAGGGCCTCCTCGAGCAACATTTTGATAGGATATTCTATGCCCTCATATTTCTTTTCATCCCCCATGGGTGGCCATTGGGATTTGTGAGGCTGGTCTTGCAAAGTTTCAACCAGATCGAGCCCTAACTCTGATACCCCGCCCTCGTTGTAGACATGCAGATCGAGAAAGAGCAGATTCCTCTGATACCATTGATACAAATTTATGCAAGAATGCAACAGAATGCAAAAATAACCATAGAAACAAATATGCAGCGGAAATAACACTTCATTGCATTAATCAATAACTTAAACTTGTTTACATACAGAATGGAAATAAACTAGCTAGAGTGTTGGTAGCTTATCTCTGAGAAGAGATGTGGTGGCTACATGCCTATGAACTCTGTGTTACATTGAGGCTCGAAGCCCTATATATTATTGAGAAACAATGGAAACCCTACACATCCAAAAACCTAAACCTAGGAGGTGAAATCCCAGAATGTGGGCCCCATTGGGTAACTTGGTACATCGATTTCCTGGGGTCATAACTTTAGCATACTACCTCCATTTGATGTGCATGATACATTTTTAGAAAGATCTATTTAAGGACTTCATCCATAAACAACAAATCTAAAGACCAAAACAAACCCATATTTTCTCGACCATTCGATGTAGAAAAAACGTCATTTAGGGCCTCAAAACGGCTCCGAAAGTTTAGGACCCGAAAACTGCCAAAAATAGTAAATTGTGCTACAATTAAGAAAACTGGAAAACTGAAAGAAACAATGGTGGGGGTCCAAGAGGAGTAGGTGGGTGGCCACCAATATCCTCCTAGATCAAATGATCATAAAAATATTACTTATAAAAGAATGAAATTGCTTTTACACAAAGGTCAGCAATAACATATAAATAAAGTAAATAATGATCACAAGATAACACATATGAGATTGTTCTTATAAAAAAAAAATTATAAACAAAACAAAGAAAAGAACAAATTAATTATTAAGTATATTTAAAAAATATTAAGCATTAGATGGTTTATAGCTATTGTCATGACAAAATACTAGAGATCCATGCCCTTAAAAGATGTCAATATTTCCATATGGAAATGTGAGACAAATATATAACAAGAACAAGAAATAATATCTTATTTCTTGTTCCTATCTATCCTTTCTCTAGAAATGATGGGTGAGGGCATTGGAATACAGTTGTGTATTGTATTGTAGCATTGTAAGCAATATTTGTGATTGTGTGAGAGAGACTGTGAGAGTGTGAAGAGGAAGTGTGGAGGGGTTGTTCCAGGTTGTATCCGTTCATTTTGTTGGATGATATAATAATAAAGGACTAGCAATTTATGTGTGGATGTAGCCCATCTTGGGTGAACCACATTTAATCTATGTCTCTCTTGTAATGTGTTTAAGATTTACATCTTGTTTAATTATTTAATTGTATACGTGTTATTTATTTGGGATCTTGTTTATTTAACAGCATCAATAGCCCCACTAAGGTCTAGCACAATGGACTCTCCATCATGATTCTCTAAACATTCGAGAATAACATTAAGAAAATCTATCTATGAAGTGAATTGAAAGCTAACCAGCGAATGTCCTTGGAGGCTATGTGTACATTACAGTGGAATCATTAGGTTCATCATCATGAGAACCCATTCTTTTTACAGAAGAGGGTCATCTGGTGTAGACAACTCGTTTATATACATTTGGACTATGGGGAGAGCCAAGCCAAAGTGGTGGTGCAGGGATTTGCGTTGATGTCTATAGTCATAAAGTGTTACCCTAGTTAGACATGGACATGAATGGATGGAATAATATGTACTGAAAAACTAACATGTTTTATTATACTTACCTCTTCCTGGGACATATCTCCCCCATGGAAGGGATCATTGCTAGCAATTTATCTCCCCTCTACAGAGCTAGATAGCACCTGCAAGTTTAAAAACTATAAATATTAGCAATCTATAAATGACTATACAATAATAAATAAATAATTTAAACAATATTTAGTCATTAACCATTTACTTACATTCCTGAGGTCATCATAGAGCCACCTAGGGGAAATTCACTCATATCAATGTCTTTTGCATCCTTTTCAAAATTTGGTTCCTGCAACTTCAAAAAATGTAAAAATTATATCATTTAACAAATTAATGAACTAACATGTATTGAAAAAATGATATGTATTAACAAAATGACACATGTTGAAATATTACCTCGATGTTGGTTGTTGTTTCCTTGGATACGACAACACTCGATACACTACCAACCCCCTTAGAAGAATCAAGATACTACAAGATTAAAAATTACATATATTAATAATTTTTTTAATATGTGTACAATACGGAAAAATTAAACTGAAGAAAAATAGAGGTTTTACAATGTTCTTACCTGACCACCAGTCATCGTAAAGGTACCATGTGTTGGTCCATGACCATTACAGGCTTTACCAAATGTCATGCACACATGTGGCTCGATTCGGGTCTCATGGGATTTTGGTCTATTCCCACCAATAGATGGTCCTCTACTATCGAAATATGATGGTTGTACCCCACTAAAGGAAGAGGGGACTCATTTTTCAATAGTTGTGTTGTGGCAAGAAATCATCTTAGATAGCATTAGAAATGCCTCTCATGTCCGGGGAATCATATCATGAGAAGGAGGGATGTCTGGCCTCAGTAGTTGGACACGGGGTGGAGGTATATGTCGATCAACATCTTTATTCCTATAATTGGGATGGTTTTGGGGGATCCCCCTACCAGCACCCTAGAAGATGTCAACATAGTTGACATGTGTTCCTATCACAAACTCTGCATAAAGTTTTCGGAGGAAGTATAGAATTAGTTCCCTATTTTTGTGCAATGGAATATAAAAAACCATGTACCATCTATCCATACACTGGTCTCTAATTGGTTGACAGATGCACCATTCAATGGAAATATGTGGTATGCTAGTCTCTGGAATGTCATCTGTCCCAAGAACTCTAAATTGTGAATATATATGCTCTTTGTATTTTTTGAGCTTCTTAATCTTATTGTAGCTCAATCTATCAACATTTTCTTGTCATTTTGTCTCTCTATACGATGCTATATTGTTATACAAAGCATCGTTGGATCTGCTAATAGTATCCATAATGGTCAGTAATGATGCTGATAAGGAGCGGCGGAGTTCATCTATACCCCTCCAAGTAGAACCAATATCTCTCAAATGACCAATAACTCTTAAAATATTTTCATTATGGTCCAATGTAGTAGCCACTGCAATCATAAATACAAAAAAGTTATCATTAGAAAATTACACATGGTATAATGACATCTCTAAGCAATGAAAAGCATAAAAGTAATGTATCAAAAATAACAACATAAACTATTTATAATTTAAATTTCAAAATTGATCTTAAATTTTACACTAAAGAATAAACATTTAACATTTTTTCATCTTAAATTTATGTCGTAAATTTGTATTAATTCCAATTTCCAGATGTGTATGTTGATTGTGAAGCTCCTCTACCTTATTTTAAGGCTTGGATTATGAAGTTTCATTGAAACTGTGAGGTGTTGACTAATTCCCTTGGAGGACCAACTCCCAGTTTGCGGGTAGAGGCAAGGGCCAAAGCGTAGAGGAGGTGGCAGAAGGTGTTATTGGTGAATAAAATCCCAATATATGCAAGTATTTCGATAGATATGTAATTATTTGTTGTAGTGTGATTTTTTTTGGATTCCATAGTCCATTTAGCATCTTTGTTTATATGTAATTTGGGGCATCTATGGATTCCACTTGATGTTATTTTAGTTGTATGCACTCTTTATATATACCCATGAGAGGATTTTCATATTTGTGTATAGTGGCTTTTATGGTTGCAAGGTTTCCACTAGATTCTATCATGTATGATAGTATGTGATTGCCATGTAATAAAACAAATCAACCTCCCTTTGTATCTTGATGTTGGTAGAGCCTATTGTTGAACTCCGTTATCTTGACCTTAACCAAAATGTACCCTTCAGTCAGAGTAAAATATTTGTTAAGCATGGGAATCTTCTATACCTTATTTTAACAATTGGATTTAAAGGAAGTTTCATCAAAACTATAAGGTGTTGATTAATGTTCTTGGACAAATAGCTCCGATATTTCGGGTAGAGGAAAGGGATTTGACATGTTTATTTATGTATTTTGGGGAAGATATGAATTATACTTTAATTTTTTTTAGTTGTATGCAACCTTGCAATATACTTGAGAAACTTTGGATATTTGTGAATTTTGGTTTGGATTCACAAGGGTGCTTGTGAATATATATATATATATATATATATGGAAATAGTGAAATTGATTTGGATTTTATGAGTAAATTGGGGTTTTGGTTTCCATCGGGGATGTAAACTTATTTTGGGGCATAGAAAATAAAAAATATTTGGTTTCAATTCATATTAGGATGCACAAATTATTGAAAATAGGGAAACTAGCATGAGAAGATTTGGTGTAAATACCTCACAATGAAGAGATTGATCCCCAAGGTGGATTTTTTTGTCTTTATCACCCAAATAACATTCACCCTTGCCTATTTTGGTCATCCCGAAGACGTCGTGGTTCATTGTTGTTGAGAAAATGACGGGCACAACCTGTTTTAAGCATAAATCATATTTACAAAACGCGTGTGTGTTTTTTGACACTATAACACGTGCATGTTTTAGAGAAACGTAGCACGCACGGGTTTTCTTTAACTATCCTAATTGGAAAGCATCTTGGAATACTTGGGACTATGCTTGGAAAGGTCAACATTTCTTGGGATGATTTCTGATTTATGGATCTTGAATCATTGGCTTCAATCTACCATTGCATCTAAAATCCCCCTCAACTTTTTGTGCTCACCCTCCAATGATATGAGCATTGTGTTTTCAATTCGATGGTCTTATAACAAATCAAGATTTGACCTCCTATCTCTATTGAATTAAAAATATTATGCTCCCTGAATGTAAGAGCTCTCTCAACTTCACTTTTCAAAATTTGGTGATTGGTGATACTTTCAGGTGGTGTCGATGCCACTAAAACAAATGGGTCTTGATGATTTGATCCCACATATCTCGATGAGTACCAATTAGCATTCACCCTATCCTTTAATTTAGTTTCAACACCAACTTTTGAAGAAAAATTTGAAAGGCTCCTCTTCACACACTCAAGATGTGACTTCCTCCATACCTTTTCCTCATAAAGATCCCAATATTTTGTTGACTTCTAAATCCACAACCTCACTAATGACAGTATATACTTCAGTTTGGAAGGACTTCAACATTTGATTTGAATATAAGAGTGTGTTTAACACAATTTGGATTCGATTCCAAATTGATCTCAACACAATGAATAAATTTAGCAATTTCAAACAAATAATGATACACTATGCCACTATGAGTTTATGAGTTTCTTGCTCTTTTGCTTCAAACTGCATAGGAACAACCCCAAAATGCATGCATCCTTTATATGACGTTTGGAAACATAAAAATTTTAATCGAAGATAGAATAATTTTGTGCATCTACTTATTCTTTGTGCTAAAATTGCGAGACAAGTTGCCAATCATCAATGAAATCAAGGAAAAAATTCATAGATTGGGACTGATTCAGAAGCCTTATAGACACCATATTCCACATCACATATCACTTTGTTTGGGGTGCAGTGGTAAGAGGGATTGGTCCTTGATAATAGTCAAGTAATTCCAATAAGAAATGAATCCCGTAAGGGGCAAATATAGTTTTATGGCGAGGTAAGGGTTTAAATATATCCTAAGCACAAGTAGCATGAGATACCAACTCACAAATTAACCAACATGTAGAGATGAGACGATAAGGTCTCCTTCATACCCATTGAAAAAAAATCAAACCATCATAATAAGGACTATTAACAACTGTCTTTGTTTATCACTTATTACCACTATTGAAGTTGAAGCCCAAAATCATGGGATGAACATTTCATTGTTTGTATATAGGTAGGTGTACAAACAAGTAAAATTATGGGGATATGAGCGATACTCCATAACTATACTAGGTTTCTAGAGGATAAACTCATAATTGAAGAAAAATGCATTTAGAGACGTTAGAGTGTGGATTTGAGTTGGCACACAGGTATCTCCTCATAGGGTAGGATAGAAGGAGACTAAAGAAGGATAGAGACCACACATTATCATGGATTTTGAAGATGCTAAGACCTCATACCATTATTAGGTTATATAACTTAATGTAGGAGCTTGGGCAAAGCTAGAAAAAAAAAATAGGCATAAAAACATAATTTTTATTAAGATAGTAAACATATAAATACAATGATGTGACGGTTGGTTTCATATTCCAAATTTTCACTTTTACTCTCAATAACATTTCATATTCACCTAATATATTAGGTTTCCAACCCTTACTCCTAAAAAAACTCACCCAAGATACATTAGAATCACATGAGTTATTTCCATAGACCGATCAGGTTACAAATACTTATTTTTGTTGTTTTCTCATATATCAGTACTCATAAAACTTTGGTTGTTCAAGTAGACGCAATAGTACTTTGCATGGGTACATTTATGTTTTATAGAAACCAGTAAGAAGACATTGTGATGCTTTAACACCTTGTGCATGAACCATAATTCCTAAAAGAATATCTTATGCCCCAAGTCTCTAGGAGACTTAGGTTTTTGTGCCACGAGCATCGCCGAGACAACCACAAGCATCGAATAACAATATATTTTTATGTTTTTCCACAAGGTGTGCGATATTTGAGCCTACAAAAATGGGAAAATTATGGAGAATTGTGGACAATACATTGACAATCAAATGGTCACTGTATTACCAAGGAAGAAAGTTGAGTCAGACATCCAAAGCCCGGTCAGACCCTCAGCTTCTCCAGACATGCACTTATTCAAACCTACAAATTATTTGAAACTTTAAACCGACCATTTAAAATAACGACTTTGAACGTTAACTAAATCATGCCACAGTAGCATGTTCATAGATGATCCACAATATTTGATATGTATATTATGTCCCGTGTCCTCTACGAACGAAGACTTCACTTCAATGTTCAGAATATTCAATCATAATTTCAAACTTTCAAATCTGAAAACTTTGGTCCGACTCAGCTCCTTCCCATCTTTGTTTTGTATTTATAGACGATCCATGCCACTGAGTATTGCATATTGTATGCATGAAATTATTCGCAAGTTCATCTGCAAGTGCAAACCATTCATACATCCCGTTTTCATTATTTCCATATATATATCCATGATCGATCATTGCGTCCAAGATTCATTATCTATATATTATATTGTATTACAGGCTTCCATAAGACTCAAAAATGATGAAAATGAAAACCAATGTGTCTCTTCTTGTGGCTGCTGCTCTTATGATTGCGTTGTTGTTTAAGGAAGTCCCAATACTTATGGTTGTTTCTGCTCCTCCGGGATCTCAACCCAACCCTAATGTTCCAACTCCTCCGCCAAAGCCACAGAAGATCAGTAAAGTTGATTCTTCTGTTGAGGTGTGGGCAGCATGAGGAAGACATTCAGTTAAAGATGATAGTACTCCTGGATCTGAACGCAACCATAATGTTCCAACTCCTCCGCCAAAGCTACAGAAAAGCAGTAATGTTCATTCTTCCATTGAGGCGTCAGCAGTAGGAGGAAGGAGGTAATTAGTTAAGGCTGATAGCACTCCTGGATCTCAACCCAACCCAAATGTTCCAACTCCTTCTAAGAAACATAGTACTATTTATTCTTCCATTGCGGTATCGGCAGCAATAGGAGGATATAGTAGCTGTCCTCCGTCAAGTCAATGTAACTCCCATGTCCCAACTCCCGGATGTTGCACTCGACGATCAAAGGAGCAGCAAGTGAGAGTTAATGCAGACAAGGAGGAGGGGTTAATTAGCGATTATAATAAGGCTTCCATGAATGCTAGAAAGCACAGGCTAGTGGATCATACTTATTATTATTAAATCTCCCAAGAACTTAGTTGCCTCTTGAACCAGAAACCATCTCAAACACACGCTTTCTTTTTAATAATGAAATAGGATTTCAAAGCTCAACTTATTCTTTTACAAGAACAATAAAGATGTTTCTCGTACACAACACTAGCTATTTTTTTCTGTGCAGCCATGATACTGTAATAGGATTTCAAAATATTCATTTACATGAATATATTAATTCTTGCACATGATCTAGGAACTAGGAATCAAAATCATCAAAGAATAATGAACAAATACTCATGAATTGGAAATAATCGGAACGAGAAATGG
This sequence comes from Pseudotsuga menziesii, assembly GCA_001517045.1. NCBI lineage: Eukaryota > Viridiplantae > Streptophyta > Pinopsida > Pinales > Pinaceae > Pseudotsuga > Pseudotsuga menziesii. Next base: position 65,830 of record LPNX010281477.1, read on the forward strand.
TTTCCTCTCTGTATATTTAATAAACAATAAAGGGTTACAATTCCAATGCTGAGCAATGGCTTAACTCCATGAAGAATTCGAATAACTAAGGAGACAATTCAAATTCAGTGAGTGAGTCTAGCTTAACTGACTCTCAACCATTCAATCTCACTCAGTTAACCACTTGACCAAAACCCTAATTGACTCACCAAACCCTAACTGAAGTCAGAGTGCAATAAATGACTGAATCTCAACTGAAGGAGATCAAACACGTGTCATAGCAATCCAACCATCAAGTGCTAGTGCTGCATGACTCCAATGAACCCTGATGAGGTTAACTGAAGCTGAACTGACCATCAGAAGTTGGTGGAGGTGCCTTGTTGACTCCAGTTCATTAAATAATAATAAATAATCATTAATTAATCATTAATTAATATATTTAATGACTGGAGGCACCTTAACTGACTGGTTGAACTGATTGTAACCACCAGTTAGCAATTAGGTGCATTATTGTCACACAGATCACTCCTGGAGTGCTCCAGTTAGCCTCCTTGATTGTAGGAGAAGGCTAAGTTAGCCTCTTGACTGTAGGTAGGTGTGGGTGTGACTAGGATGATGGCAATTAATGCTCCACTGATGTCAATTAAACTTAGGATAGTGGTTTAACTAGGCCAATTTGACCAAAAGAGTGTGTATGATGGTAAATGTCTCCAACACCCCCCCTTAAGCTATACTCAGGAAGAGTTAGAAAACATATATGCATAAAAATTCCAGGGCCCTGGAAACTAAGGCCATAGGTCACCCTGTACAATGCTGAAACTGAAAAACAATGCTCAAAACAAACTAAGTGAGGAAAAGAGGGAAAACCCAGTGGGAAAACCCCCCCTCAAGTTGAACACTGAAAGTAGTCTGAATCACCCTAATGAACTCACCCCCAACAGTGAACGGAGGTAAGTGAACTTCTTTTCTAAAAATCTCTTGGTGAATATGTCTGCAATCTGCTCATCAGTCAGGCAGTATTGCAGAATGATGGTCCTGTCATGCACTAGCTCCCTGATGTAGTGCATGTGAATCTCTACATGCTTGGTCCTCTTCCTAGTAAATAGATCCGTGGATATATTAATATCAATTTGGTTGTCACAAAAGAGGACAGTGGACAAAGTACTACCAAGATCAAACTTTGAAATAATTCCTTGCAACCAAACTGCTTGGATGCAAGCATTCACCGCTCCTCGATACTTGGCCTATGCTGAATATAGTGCCATGGCAGCCTGCTTTTTGCTTGACCAGCAAATAGGGACACCACCAAACATGAATACATATCCATAAGTTTACTTCTGATCAATAGAATCACCCGCCCAATCGGAATCTGTGTATCCAACCAGCTCTAGCTCGGAGTCTGCAACATAGTGAATGCCGTAGGTCCTGGATCCTTGAATGTACTGGAGGATCCTCTTGGCTGCCTTCCAATGAATATCATGAGGCTGCTGCATGTATCTTGATACAGCATTCACGGCATAACAAATATCAGGCCTAGAATGTGTCAAGTACAACAAGCTACCAATCAGCTGTCAATAGATAGTGCAGTCCATGGGAGGTGTGCTTTTTCCTTCTTCAAGGCCGATCCCTGAAAGGAAAGGGAATGGTGCAGGCCTAGATTCAGCCATGTTAAACTTGAATAACAGGTTTGAAATGTATTTTTATTGAGTGACCATAATCCCATCAGAATTTTGCTTGATTTCGAGCCCCAAAAAATGTTTTAGAAGCCCCAAATCACTCATTTCAAAGGCATTGTGGAGAGCAGTTATGATGGCTGAAATGGAGGCAATTGTGCTACCTGTGATAAGTAAGTCATAAAAATATAAAACAATTATAATTATATGACCATCATGCTGCTGTAAATACACATTTGGATATGATCTACATCTCTGAAAGTTTTGCGAGAGAAGGAAGGCATCCATCTTGGAATACCACTCTCTTGGGGCCTGTTTTAACCCGTATAGTGACTTCTTTAGCTTGCAAACCAAAGATGGATTAGTGATGTAGCCCTCAGGATGCTTCATGTATATACCCTCATGAATATCTCCATGTATAAATGCTGACTTAACATCCATGTGATGCACCTCCCAGTGCTTGGATGCGGAAATAGCCAAAACAAGGCGGATGGAGTCCATTTTTGCAACCGGTACAAAGGTCTCATGGTAGTCCACTCCTTGGACCTGAGAGAAACCTTTTGCTACCAGCCTTGCCTTATATTTGTAGGTGCTTCCATCAGTAGAAACCTTTGTCTGAAACACCCACTTGCATTGAACCAATTTCCTTCCCGGAGGAAGAGGAACTAGTTCCCAAGTAGTGTTTTTCTGAAGAGAATTCATCTCTTCTTCCATGGCAACTTGCCATCTCGGATCATTTAGAGCATGGTAGTAGGATTTTGGATCTGAACTAATCATCAAATATCAAATTTCAGATAGAAAATTATCAAAACAAGAGAGTGCAATACCTGCTCTTTGGAAATCAGACCGGGTTCTCCTTGGATCATTCGGATTTCCAATGTTGTCTCCTACGGAGGAGAGTGTCTTTTGGGCCCATGTAGGAAGATGATTTTGAACTTCAGGTTCTGATTCAGTATCTGATGATTGATGCACACTGATATCAGAAATCATAGGATCCAAATCAGGGTCATCACCCCCAATTTCATCATCCAAATATTCAGTGGAATAGGAAGGAATTTCAGCAGTTTTCTCCTTCACTAGTTCCACCTCCTGAAGAGGCTCATCGAACTTGACACTTCTCTCGATGATGATATGTTTGGTATTGATATACAGTAGCTTGAATCCTTTAGATTCATTAGGATAGCCAATAAACATACATTCTATGCTCTGCGGTTGCAAATCCTTTCTTTTATCAAGCGGAATTCGGGCCCATGCAGTGGACCCAAACACCCATAGGTTCGACACATCTGGCTTGTGTCCAAAGTATGCTTCGAAAGGAGTCTTTAATTTCACTAATGAATGTGGCACCCTATTCTAAATTTATGCTGCAGCATGCATGGCTTCATCCCAAAAATTTGCAGCAAGCTTCTTTGACTCCAACATACAGGTGGTCATCTCTTTGAGAGACCGATTCTTCCTTTCCGCTACTCCGTTCTGCTGGGGAGTGTATGGAATTGGATTTTGGACCTGAATACCACTTTGGGAGCATATGTATAGAAATTCATTACTAACACACTCCCCTCTATTATCAGATCTCAATATCTTGATCTTAAGCCCAGAGGCATTTTCGATCAAGGCCTTCAATTCAGAAAATTTTTCACATACTTCTGATTTCTTTTTGAGAAAGAAAACCCATGTATACCTTGAAAAATCATCAATAAAGGTAAGGAGGTACCTTGATCCATTCATGGATGTGACAGGCATTGGACCACTGATATCAGAATGAATCAGCCCCAATATCCTTGTATCTCGGTTTTCCTTCCCTCGATCAAACTTGTGCTCAGGGTGTTTTCCAATCACGCAGCCCTTGCAGACTCCCGTGGTTGCCTTGATGACCGGGAGGCCTTCAACCATGGATTTTTTCTGTAATTGCTGCAAATATTTGAAATTAAGATGGCCAAACCTTTCATGCCACAACCAGTAACCTCATTTCCGTGAGTTAGCAGAGCGGTGGGCTTTGCATCTGCAACAAAGTGAGAGAACTCATAGGCTTTTGCATGATGATTTGCATGGCCTTTTGCAATGAGTTTCCCGGATGCAATTTCTGTTATCTCAACATCATTTGGACTGAAAGAGACTCTCTTAGGCATTCCTATATGTGTCATCTAATAGACACTAAGGATATTTTCTGCTAGAGATGGTACATACAAAACATTAGAAAAAAAACCATTTTCTAGATCTATATTACCTTGTCCTTTGGAAATGATGGTGGAGTCATCTCCCAAGTGGATGGGAATGGATTTGCTGGTCTCCAAGGATGAAAAAGAGTCTTTTTCAGCCATCATGTGATTCAAAGCTCCACTATCAATCAACAATGATTTGGACTTCGAAGTGATTGCCATGAGGGCATGACCTTTCTCATGTTGTGGTTCCCGATCTTGGTAATCTCTCCTCCGAAAGCTCTCCAGAAGATTGATGTGATTCCTCTCAAGGAGAGAGGTTGCTTCATCAAGATTTTTCTTCATGCAGGCATGTTCAGGGTGAAACCCTTCCCGCAGTAAGAACACCTGACTTTTTCTTTCCCATTGTGCCCTTTTCCTTTGTTCTTCCTTGAGCTGGAAGACTCATCATGCTGTTGATTTTCAACTTTAGGCTTTGGAGCATCAAATTGAGTTTTCTGATTTTTCTGCTGATTTCCTTTACCCTTCACATCTTTGGGCCCTAAGACATGGAGGGCTTGATCATGGGAAGATCGGATGATCCCCATTTGGACAAGCTTGTCATGTTCATTAGTTAGGGACTCAATGAAGGCATTGAGTGTAGGCATCTTCCATCCAGGGGTTGTGAGCTTCCCCACACGGAATGTGGAAACAAAAACTGAATAATCAGCCCTGAGTTTGGAGAGGATGGCTAGGATGAGCTGATCATCTTCCTTCTCCACTTTGCATTGCTTCAAGAGAAAAATAGTATGCTTGAACTTTGTAAAGAAATCATTTAGAGTCTCGAAATTGGAAGGTTGGAGAGACATTAATTCATTTTCAAGTTGGTAAACTCTCAAGTCATCATGCTTTCCATATAGAGATTCCAATTTGTCCCATATTTCTTTCAGTGTCTTCAGATCCGTAAGATGGAAGAGAAGGTCATCGGAAATAGAGAGGCATAAGAAACCGAAGGCTTCATCCTTCTTGTTCAAGAATCTTGATTTTTCAATGGTGGATCCAGGCTCAACTTCAGTCTCCATGGCGACTCTATGGAGTCCTTTGCATTTCAACTGATTTTCCATTTTGCTTTTCCATGTGTGGAAATTGTATGGAGACAACATAGGTACTGAGGAGGCCATCTAGATATGCTGTAGCGAATGCTTCACTTGTAGAAACCTGAAAATCAAAACAGAAAGGGAAAAATAAGGTCGGACAGCCTGCACATTCTAGGCTTTCATCACACCCAGCATAGTCAATCAAGCAAGCTTGATCAACAAGTTCTTTACTTGGGATATTGAGTGGTAAGCCTTGGCTTCTGCTGCAGTGCTAGATTTTTGAGCTATTGCTCAAATTTCATGGAGAATTCTGTCAAAAAACTTGTTCTTAAGAGATTGTTCTTCGTCCTGCCGTATGCTCTGATACCATATTAATTCTTGCACATGATCTAGGAACTAGGAATCAAAATCATCAAGGAATAATTAACAAATACTCATGAATTGGAAATAATTGGAACCAGAAATGGTTTCCTCTCTGTATATTTAATAAACAATAAAGGGTTACAATTCCAATGCTGGGAAATGGCTTAACTCCATGAATAATTCGAATACCTAAGGAGACAATTCGAATTCAATGAGTGAGGCTATCTTAACTGAGTCTCGACCATTCAATCTCACTCACTTAACCACTTGACCAAAACCCTAATTGACTCACCAAACCCTAACTGAAGTCAGAGTGCAATAAATGACTAAATCTCAACTGAAGGAGATCAAACACATGTCATAGCAATCCAACCATCAAGTGCTAGTGCTGTATGACTCCAATGAACCCTAATTAGGTTAACTGAAGCTGAACTGACCATCAAAAGTTGGTGGACGCGCCTTGTTGACTCGAGTTCATTAAATAATAATAAATAATCATTAAATAATATATTTAATGACTAGAGGTTCCTTAACTAATTGGTTGAACTGATTGTAACCACCAGTTAGAAATTAGGTGCATTAATGTCACACAGATCACTCCCGAAGTGCTCCAGTTAGCCTCCTTGACTGTAGGAAGGCGTGGGTGTGACTGGGATGATGGAAATTAATGCTCCACTGATGTCAATTAAACTTAGGATAGTGGTTTAACTAGGAAAATTTGACCAAAAGAGTGTGTATGATGGTAAATGTCTCCAACAGAATAAACAGAAATATAGATATTCATTCCTGCATTAAAATGAGTCAGAAATGGGAAAATGGAAAGATAGTGGCCATTTTCTGCTATTTATTTTATTTTAATGCAATGATGCAGGTTTCCAAATGGTTTTACATACCGTATATTTGGTATTAAAGCAGTCATTCCTGCATTAAAATGAGTCAGAAATGGAAAGATAGTGGCCCTTTGCTGGTATGGTTTTTCTTATTGTAATGATGCAGGTTTCCAAATGGTTTTACATATGGTATATTTGGTACCAGCAACAACCACATTAAAATAATTAATGTGTCTGAATAAATTTAAGCACATACTATATCGAAAAACATTAATATAAAAAGTATGTGCCTAAATTTATGACTATCAATGTATTCAGACACATTAATTAATTTAATGTGGTTGTTGGGGTGGGCCCTATTGCTTCCGCAACTGTTCTCCCCAAATTTATTGTTATTTAAATTCGGGGCCCCTCCTCATCATCTTTGCTTGGTTTGATCGTTAAATTCTTGAGCCTCTTTGGTGTATCTTATTTTCGTTTCAATTTGAAGATGGATGTCAAGCGGTTTATGTATGCCTTGGTCAGTTTCGGTTTGAGTCGTGGATGTCTGGTTTACTGGTCGATGAAAGAAAGGGGGAAAGTCGTTGTTCTTCAGAGTGGCCTTTTCGAAGAATTAACGGACCTAGCTGTGCCTGATCCTTAAAACTGTTTGAATACTTGTTTTTTCTTGTGATCAGGCCTCTTTTTTCATTTCAGATCGAAAGCTGTGAGTTTCTTTTCCGCCGCCGTTGCGGCTCTCAGACCATTTTAGCATCCGACTCTCCATATTTCTCCGACGTTCAATTCCTGTTAAACCTTAAACTGCTTACCCGTAGCCCTGAATCGTCCACTGTTGCGGCTGGGAGATTCTTTTAACTTCCGATGTTAAAGTCGCCCGACGTCCTATTATTTCTCCCGCCCGCTTCGTTTATCTCCAAGCTCTCTTTCCCGTCATTGCGGCTCTGAAAGTCTTCCGGCCTCCGAAGCTCAAAACCGTCCGATGGCTGATTTAAAGCCCCTCTTGCTTGCGTTTCGCTGGCCCATGACTTAAGCCTTGCATGCCGTTGCAGCTGGGAGAACCTTTTTGTCTCAGAGCTTACTTCCTTCCGACTACCGATTCATTAGTTCCCCGCCCAAAGCTCGATCGATTTTCTTCTCCGAACAAGAGATGAACCCAGCCATTTTCTTGTGGAATTGTCATTCAATTGTTAGAATCTAATGATTTGTTTGCGACGCCTTCGAAACAAATGATGCTTGTCGATTGACTGCAGAAAGTCTCAAGGAGACCAGTCAACCTACCATGGTGTGAAGAAAGACGGACCGTCTGGCAGAGGTATAACTGAAGCTCAGGGAATCGCTATGGAGAACCATGGCTGTAGAAGACAAAATCTGGAATAATGAATACGCAGAAATAGATCAGTTACCAAGTGGTTCATGATTGCATGCACACAAAAGATCTGAATGTGAAGCGTTCGAGAAGTTGAAAGGTCATGCGTCTGGGGGGAAAACGACACTCTGTAGGGGTAGTTAAATATGGGAAAGGGGAACTGAGAAAGGGATTTTGAGCCTTGGAAAATTTTGTAAATCATCTATTGTAAGAGGAACTACTTCGTTTTACATTAGAGACTACAAATTTTGCTTGCTGGAAGAGGTGCAATACGGAATGTGTCACATGTATTTAAAGGAGCAATGTGAAGAGGAACTATTTCATTTTCAGCTATGAATCTTTAACTGTGAGAATGTTCTAATTTATGAACCTATGTTCTTGCTGGAATATTCTTAAGTCTATTCTGTGATGTTGTTTCCATGGTGAGTAATAATGGCTTGTTCATAGACAATCAGCTATCTGGTTTTTGAAATATATTTTAGAGTGTTCATGTGTTTTGGAAGGAAGTCTCAGCTATCTGAAACATTTCACAATGCATGTACTGATTGTATTATTCACCCAATATGATAATTCTACTCCCTAGAGATAGTTTAGAGAGTCAGTCCGTTTTTTTTGTTGTATGCGATTTGGATGCCTATGAGCCATAAGACGAGAGGTAAGAACCTATGCATCACATTGTGACTGCTCCTGGCATCTTTATCACCCTGCATTTAGTTAGGCACTTGCATTTCATATCTTAATTCAAAACAAAAAAACTCGGTGGACCGGGCCGCAACCGGTAAAGCCTTTGTTTTGTTACTTGACCTACGGTAGCCGAACCGAAAACCGGACGGATTCCCTATACCAAACAATCAACGGGCTAGTTGGGAACGTTGATTGGGGAGAATCCCTTATTGTTGCCGCCTGTGATTTTCCAGGCCTCAACAGCTTTGGCGCCAGAAGGAGGGCCGCCAGTGCATGGCTGGCCGAGGAAACCCGTTTTCCCAAGATTATTCTGTTGGTTACAGTTCTGAAAGTAGTGGACCACGCAATCGAATTCCAGAAGAAGAAAAAAGAGAAAATCTATATGCTGTTGGTAAAGAAGTAGTTAACGACCCAAGAAGACACACCTAGGCATACGTAAAGAATATTGGAGGGTTTCCAATTATCCCTGACTTACCTAGAAGAGAGTACAAGAAGAAAAACCATATCATAGCAGAAGATTCATTGTTGGTTGGAGACTAGGAAGAACTTGTAGAGACTGCTTTGCAAGAAGTTGAGCTACCTTTGAATCAAGAAGGCCCAGAAACCCCTCACATTTCTCCTATTCACACCCCTGTTGGTTCACCTCCTCACTCTCCACCTCAACTCATGGCCGGTCACGACACATACTGCTTTTCACCCAAAAAATTGAAACGTTGATTCCAGCAGCTACGATCCACAAAATCAAGAACCATCTGGATCAGGTAGTTCTTCATGTCGTCCTATTTCATTTTAATGTTTTTATTAATTTTCAATGGTTGAATTTTATTTTTGGGACACCCCAAAATTGGTGTTTTCATCCCACGCAAAAAATCACTCGATTTTTGCATAAAGGGCTCAATATACGCAAAAAATACTTGGATTTTTGTGTATATATGCACCTGTTTGATTAACAGTCATGTATAAGGATGCGTTTACCAATTTTTAAGGTGGAAAATCATGAAACTCTCAAATTTCTATGAAGGATGGTTCTGGAATGGTGTGAGCATGAGCATGAAGATGTGGAAAGGGATGAGCAAGGTGATCTAATGGCCCAAAAAGCTTTGAGGGCATGTGGTTTTTATAAACTCTGGCATCCTGGTAGCTTAAGAGCTAAGCCAAGACTACTCCAAATTTTGTTGGAATACTAGGATCCGGATACGGAAACCTTTCAAATCGACGGGATGCCTCTCAGCCTTAAGGTTGACGATGTCTACTTTATTACCAGACTATCCCGTAGAGGGGAGGTAGTCAATCTATGAGCTTGTGGGTTTGGAGGTGGCCTCACAATTGAGGAGTACATTGCAGTTTAATGTTTCCCAAACACAGAAAATGTTGGGATTTATATCCCAATGAACTCGATCCAAAACCTTGGACTCAAGTCCATACTAATAGCTCTCAATAGGATTGCAGGATTGGAATCCACCCATCAGGATTCCATGCCATTAATGTTCTATGCAGTGGATTGAACGAGACCCACCACATACGGATATAGTACCTCACTGTTGGGTAACATGAAACAACAATTGTCAGACTGCAAGATCGGTAGAACGTGAATCTTTGGTTTTGCAAGAATTTTGAGTGCATTCTTCTTTGAGCACGTATCAGGGCTAAGCCCAAGAGTGGAGATAACTCCTCACGATGCTCGAGATCCATCTCAGTTGCATTGGGAAAATGTGATGTGGAGGCTAGGAGAATTAGAGGAAATTTCAACTCAAAATGGGCATCCTAAGGAAAATTAATAAAATAATAGTTAAAATAATAAAATCATATTTATTAATTTTGGAGGAAGAAAAGAAAAACCTACTTTTTTGTTCGTATTTTCGACATATCTCCATGTGTTTTTACTCAAATTTCGATCAAGAGAGCTTGTTAGATGCAGAATTAAATTTTGCATCCAATGAGTACCCACTCGGCATACTTTTGATGGGACCCTCTACCCCAAAAAACAAGAAATACCTAAAAAAACATGATGATGATGTGGGCGGCTTGAGAATTAGGATTGTGCCCCAAATTATTTAAGACTCCCTTAGGAATGTGAGATGGAGATTCAGGCTTGTCACTAGGTTTATCAATATGCAAATGGGTCTCAGGTGGAGCAAGTTCTTTCCTAAGGTCAGATTGCGATTAACCATAATCTTTAGCTTGCGTCACAACATTTTTGGTGGACATCTTGTTGATGCAACCATGGCCACTTTCGGTGTTCGAAGGGTTTTGATTCCCACCAGAAGCACTTCTAGATTCCACAGTCCTCGAATTTATATTTATATTTTGGAGTAAAGGATCCGTCAACACAACTAGTATTTGTGCGATGAATTTCGAGGCAGCTTCCATACGAGGGCAGAAGTGAGTGTGGTGATCTGACCCGCAAAGATTGCAAGGGAACTTGACCTTACGTTTAGACTTCTTGTCCCCCCCAACATTATTATTGATCTTGGCATCATTATCATTTTCGTTCCTATTCTCACCCTTACAATTGTTTCTTCCTTTCTTCTTATTCCTTCAGGGCTGTTGGTCTCCCTTCTCATTTGGCAATTGCACAGAATGTAAATCCATTGTTTTAGTGGGATGAGATGAATTCATAGCTTGTCCCAACCCAAGATGGTTAATAGATAAGTTTTCCATTTGATTTGTAACTAAGACTACAGGTTTAGCACTTGCAGGGACAACAATGCCATCGTCATGTGGCCCAGGTTTGAACTTAGGATTGAAATTGGACCGAGGTGCATTCAAAATAATCTCATATAAGAGCCCAAACTAAGCATAAATCAAGTCTAGTTGCTCAGCTTGAAAGATAGCATATTCCTCATTAATCACTCCGGATGTGGAAATCTCCTTTGCTATATATGGAAATAATGATTCGAGGAACCACTCCAAAAGAAACTCTAGTGGAATGTGAGTCTTAATCAACTGCTTTTGTCTACCCCACTCTTGAATGTGATTAGAAATATGGGTGGATTTATCCTGTCGAAATGTAGACAAGAGATCAGTACCGACATAATAACACACATGTAGTCGAAAGTAATTGAAAAAGGTCATGGCTATGTTATTGAAAGTCCGATATGTGCCCCCAGAAAACTCTATATAACACTTTGTCGCAAGACCTGTGAGGGTCCGTTGAAATAGTATTAAACGAATGGGATCATGACTCAATGAAATTGAAGAGCACCATAGATGGAAAGTCATAACATGCTCACCAAGGTCCTCACCAGTCTTACCTTTGAATTTTGGAATGTCTAAAGGAATTTTGGAGGGAACAATTGACCATGTCAGATCATGACATACCGGATCATTAGTCAATCTCGATAAGTCACGAAAATTTAACGGTTCTAGGAAAGGGAGCCTAGGTTGTACCATTTGATTCCATTCTCCGTAATAATATTGGTTCATGTAGGTCTGACTGTTATAAACACCATGCCCTTGGCCAATGGGGTAATAGCCTCCTCCCATTTGACCCATAAAAGGGAACATAGGAATATTGTAATTCAGAATACCTTGAGACCAAGGTGCTACAAAGCCATAGTTGTAGGAATCATAGGCATATTGATTCCCAGACCCATAAGGTGGTACATAAGGTGGTATATAAGGTGGTACATATGCTATTGACACATAAGGAGGAGCATAGCCTTGTGACACTACGGTGTGAGCAGACGTGGGAATAACATGGCTAGCCGTAGTACTCCGACCTGAAGGACCATGCGAGTTATAGGGAGGATTAGTCGTTAGAAATGAACTTCAAGGAACAGGTGCAGAAGACGATGGAGCATGCGATGGAATATTAATTGTACTTCCAATGTTCAGATGTCTAGGGTCACCTTCATGAACAAGGAGACTGGTACTAGGACTAAGTTGTGTGTGCCAGGATCCTCCCACTGCAGGGGTGGAAAGGGAAATATTACTACTACCAAACCTATATGTATAGAAAGGAATGGTAGTGCCCCCGAGCATAGCACTAGGGTAAATACCGAATCCAACATTGGATGACAGATCGGTATCTGGAAGGTTTGGCATGCCAAATCTAAATGGGGGAGTGTTAAAGGGTATCGAATGAGTCTCATCGCTCGACATATGTGAAAAATATCGACGGTATACGTTTATATAGTTAGGAAAATGTGATAGTACGTTATGTGACGTCCCAACCTTAAAGTGATTCGGTTCTTCCGGAGTCCCATATAAACTCTCAGGCATATTCTCTATGCCAGGGGGTGGAGAAAGGGGATGCACTGGGATATCAAATGTATGACTCATAGTGAGGTCATTGTGTGAATTAAAGTGAGAATTGGTGCACCTGAATTGTATGGTTCTCTTCCGCGAAGGAGGAGGATACATAGAAGGAAGAAGACCAGCTAAACATTAAGAATGAAGAAATTCCATTCCTGGATCCATGAGGACTCAAAAAAAATAAAGAGAATCAAACAAATTACGAATCCTAAAGCAATATATCATACACAAAGCACACTCCTAAGAAAATATACATCCAAAATACAAGCAAACCAAGGGGAGGATATGTGATCTTTCGAATGCAGCAGGTACGTCTATCCTAGGAGAGGCTTGACACTCCCATACACTTCAATAAGAGGTGTGTAACCAATTATAGTGGCCCTCAAATTCAACGCTTAAAGAGAATCTATTTTCTAACCCTTACATGTCCAGGATACTCAAAGGATAACCTATCCAAATTCCCCCTGTGATACCTACGTAAGCAAACCAAGGTCACCCCAATATAAACAATGCTCAAGAATATAGTCGCAAGATGGATCCATTAGAGGAAATTTCAACTCAAAATGGGCCTTTTAACTTTTATTCAAATTCCATGTCATCATGTGTTAGTCAATGAAATTGCTTTAAATTTGAAATACCGTATAGGTCTTAAACACTTTTTTAATATAAATCTGGGGATAAGTATCATAAAAAAAACTACTTTTTTTGTTTGTATTTTTGACATATCTCCCCGTGTTTTTACTCAAATTTCAATTGGGAGAGCTCGTTGGATGTGGAATTAAATTCTACATCCAACGAGTACCCACTCAGCATACTTTTTACAGACCCCGCTACCCCAAAAACAAGAAATACCTGAAAAAATGGAATGATGACATCATCATTCCATTTTTTAGGTATTTCTTGTTTTTGGGGTAGTGGAGTCCATCAAAAGTATGCCGAGTGGGTACTCGTTGGATGCGGAATTTAATTCCGCATCCAACAAGCTCTCCCGATCGAAATTTGAGTAAAAACACGGGGAGATATGTCAAAAATACAAACAAAAAAGTAGTTTTTTTCTTTTCTTCCTCCAAAATTAATAAATATTATTTTATTATTTTAACTATTATTTTAGTAGTTCATTTTAGGAGTCCCATTTTGAGTTGAAATTTCCTCTAATGTACCATATGGGAAGGGTAAAAAATCCCGAAGATCGAAAGCACCAACCGATACCTCAAAATCCACTAGATACGAATAAGATCTTAGAAATATCTCTGGCACTCACGGAAAGTGGCCAGGGGATATCCCAACCATGATCATGCATGCTGCCTCATTCTTAACTCATGTGTAATAGGATACTCCTAAGAACACTAATTATACCAAGGATTTCACTCTCTCACCTAGACATATACCTACTTGTTTTGTTTAGTAGTCTTGGAGAAATTACTCAAAATGAACTATTCCAAGACACTAAAACCTAATATTGTTCATGTACCCTATAAAATAAAAATGTGTAGTTCATTTTAAATTAAGCATTGATTTTAGTGGTTGTTATTACTCAAAGTAAATGACTGTGCAACCAATGGAGTTATGAATCGACAGTGAAAGTAAATGTGCCCACCTAACAAACAATGGCAAGTGCAATTTTGTCTAAATGAGAAAACGAGGTATGCCACTACATGAGATGGATATTTTTTCCTTCAAATGAAAATGTAGTCATTCCTAAATGAAATCCTGACTATAACTTCAATAAGGAAACCCGATGCAAGTACCATGCAAGTGCAAAAAATGCAAAAATGCATAAGTTTTCCAAAAATAATTTTTTTTTGTATTTTCGAAATAAATGATGTGTAAAAGCAGAAAAGACACACTACAACTCTCACACCTTGCAGAAACTCACAGACAACAACCAAGCAAAGAACCAGTATAAAATAAATGTAATGCATTAATACCAAAACAAAAAGGAAAAAGATGACAAGAACAACATCTAATTAAAAAGAAATTAAAAAGGGTCTCTGTCCAGAAAGAGAGGCAGTATACAGACACCAACAGTATCAAGGAAGACTCAGTAGCATTCAAAATTCACCCAACAAATCTCAATCATCCAAATCAAACTCAAAACAGAGGCATACGTGATTGTTCATAGAAAACCTGCTTGTATACGCGGCTATTCAAGAGAAACCCGCGTGTAGACACAATTGTGAAGCAAAAACTCGCGTACAAGAAGAAAGAGTGGGGGAAATGATAATCCAAGGTAAAAATCACTTCAACAAGATACTAAAGGTCTAACATAATTCTGGACCTGAAGAGAACAGACAGAAATTCAAGTACATTGTGCACTCAATCCCCAAAGAAGAAACAAGGAACCTCCCCAGCGAAGTCGTCAATTCTATTATAGAGAGAAACTTCCTATGGCTTGGTGTATACCACAATAGACTAAATGACACCAGAAATCAATCCATTCCCATATTCAAGATAAATGAAGACGTTTAACACTAAGGGATCTGAAGTGTACCTTATTCTGGACGGTTGATGTAGATCCTCGTTGAGCTTTTTTAACATGCTTGCATTCACAATTCACTCTCAACAACAACAAACAAGAAAATCATGCTATATATCAAAGTGTTAGACCTACTCTTGCATATATAAACCATCATGTATGAGCAAAATAACTACATCCATGGATACAATATTCATATTTATGCACATGTATTGGACAAGAAATGGATATTTATATTTATAAAATAGAGATACAGTAGTGAAAAACTCTGTTGACACTTCTTCGAACAAGATAAATTGATTAATCCACCTAGTCCTCCACCACTTCAATCCTCCATCCCAATGGCAAGCTTACAAAGCAAAGGAAAGCTTGGGAAGAGTAGCACTATGTGCTCGAAAGGGACAAAGGGATGCAAACTCAAGCACAAACAAGTGAGGCAACAATGAACTATATTTTCCCTACTCTCCAAAATCTCCTCTTTCAATGCATCCAAGAGGCTCAATATATATCCCTCCAAATGGGCAATGGAGGTTCGAGTCCGAGCGTTCTCAAGGAATATGGAAGGCCAAGAGTCAAGTTATTCGGTACTCTATATGGAAAATTCCAAAAACTTTTGTCTTCATGCACATTTCTCGATGTACGCGGGTTTTGGTTCAAACGCTACGTGTACACACGCATATTGCTTTAAAATTCACATACACACATAAATAGGTGTTTTTTGGGGACTTTCTTGGGACATCTAAGTATAATTTAAGCAAAGGGGGTCTAAGGAGTCTGCAGAGGGACATGGAATACCATAAAGATGTGATCTACTAAGTGTGGTAAAATCATCTATAATAGTGGCCTTTAATGTGTCTAACAACCTATGAAAAGGTTGACATACGTTAGATGTTTCAAATTTTATCTAAAATTTAATAATAATAAGGTTTATAATTACATTGTTGAAAGTATTGCGTACCTTCCTATGCCTAGCAGTAGCTTTCCTTCTTTTCTCAAAGCCCTCTCATTTCCATCTTCTACTAGGTATTTCCACTCTGTTAATTGAATAATTAGAGGGCGCTCATACCTAGGGTTTATTTTTATATGAACCCTAAATTGTTCAGTCGTATCCGAAAATACACACCTCCTACGGACAAGAGTTGGTTCCATAGATCTTAATGGTTCATGTCTAGAACAAAACAAAAACACCAAATGTTAATTTTCCCCTAGATCTCGTTCATTACATGAATGAAATTCCATGATACTTCTCCCAAAGGTTATCCTCGCCATCCTCACAAAAGAACTTGTAAAAGATGGAAAACAACAAGAGAAACATGATAGCATACAATATAATCAACTAGATCTATGTGCATGACCAAGGAATCAAGAAATATATACAAATGAAACAGTAAATATGGGAAAGAAAAGACATTTTTTATTAGAAATTACTGGAGAGACTACAACCTTCATGCCTTGGTGTTGAGAGTTCCTTCCAATGGCTCCTTGCCTCTAAATTCACCTTGTCTCCAAAGACTCAAGAATGATTTTGACAGAGTTTGGGTATGCAACACATTTTTTCCTCCTTCTTCCCATGGGGGGTGAGCCAGTATTTAAAGGCATGGGAGGATAGGTATGGTTGAGGATCTCATGGGTGAAGTGGCGATAGGATCATAAATGGGAGGATCTCAAGCTCCAACTAGTCCTAAAATATAGGGATAAGGCTCTAGGGAGGTCAGCTTTGAGAAGCCTCTCGAAGCTTCTCTTTTTTCCTTGAAAACTCAAGAACCACGCCTCCAATGAAGAAAATAGGCGGTGATAAGGGGGTAACACTTCTTGCAATGAGGGTAGGATCAGTGGCACCACTTCGTGCTCATGTATCAGGAGTAGTGCTGACTTGTGTAACACTTTTTGTTAATGGAAGAGGAGCATTACCAGCTCAACACAAGGAAAAATTGCAAGGGGATAATTTGAACCTTCACTTCTATAGGGAAAACTTTGAGGGATTGGAGAATACAAGGGAATACCTATCTCATAACATGATGGTGATGAGATTTTAGTATAATAGAGATGCCCCCAAAGTATGATGGCTAGAGGGAAACGATAGGCATAATACTTTGAAAGAACAAGGTATAGTCCTGAGGAAAAGGTCCAATGGTTGGAACTTCTCAATTATCACAAAATTTGTGCAGCAGATTTTGATACATTTCCCAAATGACTCACAACATGGCTGCTGACCAATACAATGTATATCCATGTGAGATACAAAAAATTCATGGCTACTAAAATACAACATAGATCCATGCGAAGAAGACTCAAATTCTGACATAGATACCAAACATACAATGTCGATCTATGTCATACAAACACAAATTTGAGCACAACCATGAACATATAAATGTGGATCCATGCTGGTACTTCATACAATATACTCCATCGCAACCTGGGAAGAAAGCTATGAATGCTTTTCAACAGATACCCAGGGTCTTCATCTCACTTCCACAAAGTATGATTTTATCCATGTGATTACAATGATTTGAAGTCGAACATGGTAGAAACCACTTGATTATCAGTGAATGATGTGAACCGTTAACAAGTGCAAGGGAGATCACCATTGATTTCAATGATTCCCAAGGTACCCTAGTACAAACTAATGAGTGTGAATAGATGATTTGATGTTGAACACTCAGTTGAACCTACCGATCAAAGGTCAATGACAAGAATCTATGTCGAGAGTGAGAGAATATGTTATTAAGGCATACAGACCTCAAGGTACTATCTTTTTGTTTCTAAGAATAATTATTGGATGATGAGATAATTTCGACAGGAATAGTCTCGTCGAAGAAGGGGCATGATGAAACCTACATCGACGACACGAAACTGAGAAAAAAGTTCTAGAATTTTGAGTATGATGTAACCATAAGACTGACTCAAAAGTTGTTTTGACTGGAGGTGTAAACTCTAAAAAAATAGTTTCCCTTTTGAACATAAGGTGGCATGACCGAAGCCTTAGCAGCATTGACTTGACAAGGAGGAACACAATGTGACAATGGACAATGCATTCTTTGAAAGACTCAAAGGAGTGGCATGACTCATGAAAGTGGATAAACTCAAAGAAAAGATGAATACCCAATTGACTGAATGAAATGTAGACAACTGCCATGTTCAAAGGTGACTAACAACTGCCATTATTGCAAAAAAATTTCCCTTTCCCTTAATTTCCCCATCATGATTGATGAGTTCCTCTTTGTTTTTTAATGAGTTCAAAGAGGGTAACAAACACTCAATATAGCTCATCCTTCGGACGAGTCCAAACTCATATCTTTTACGAACCCAAGAAAGGATGGGTTCATTCCCAAAAGGGGTCTTTCAATGTTTAATTTAATGAGTCCAATGAAAGAAAACTCGATGTAGTTCATGTTTAGAGAGTCTGAACAAACTAAAGAAAACTCCAAAACGGTCCTTTTTCATATGATTTAGTCCCTAGGGCCCAAAAAATTATAAAATAATACCCAAGAGAACTCTTCTAGTCATGATTGGTTGGAGTTTACCTTTTTCGTAATTAGTGCCCCTTGGTCTGAAAAAGGGGTAAACTATCATCAGGAAGATGACTCTTCAAGTCCTTTTGCAACTGTGAAGAAGACAAGTTCACTCAGCTATGTTTTCACATTTTAAGAGTCTGAAAAGAGCTTAAATAGGACTCTAATAGGGTTCTTTTTTCATAATCCAATTTTAATGAGTCTGAAAAACAGTAAAAGTACACTCGATACCTCTTCACTAATTTTTTAATGAGCACGCCGAAGGTATAAATGGAACTCAGAACCTTTTTCATGTTTGAAACAGATAAGAAAAAAGCAATAAAGTAAGATCAAACCAATTTTCATGTTTTAACCAAAGCACAAAAAATGAAAAGTAAGCTCAACATCATCTTACTGTTTTTAACAAGATGGAAATTCAGTTGGAAGAATGCTCACGATATCTACTTCATTTTTTAACGAGCTTGGAACAGAGAATGAACTATGCTCAAAACATGGTTTCATTTTTATGCAAGCTTGAAACAAAACAAAAAATTGCTCAAGGAGTGTATACTCATTTTATCAACAGTTGGGGACTTGAATCGATTAGTTCCTGCAACAATTAATTGTATAAAACATGATCGAAAATAAAGTAGTGTACTCACGAAAAAAAATAATCACTCACGTGTGATGAAAACTACATAATTCAGTATTGAAATGAACCCAATATACTCATGTACAGTAAATAATAATTTCTCATATGGCGGATATTGTAGTAGTAAAATTACAATGAGGATTACCTTCTTCCTTACGGATATTCTACTCCTTTGATGAACTGTAGTGGAGATTCCACGATCACTTGTGTTAGAATAATCAACCCATAGTTAGCTACCTTAGACATTAATTAATCAAATTTGTGTCTTATTTGCCTAGTTTCCATATTCCGCCTTATGCAAGTTGTCCTCCACACATCCATAGTGGTATTGCTAAATTTGATTCATGGAGCACTTGGGAAACCTCTTGGAATCAAATCTACTTTATTCCTGGCCTCCCTAGCGCATGTCTACTTTTTCTACTTTATTGCCTGTTTTTTCTGAGTTTTAAGGCAATTGGGAAAGTTTGACTAGGTGAAGTTAACTTGTTTTTTGTCGTCATCATCCTCCACTCTTTTATCCTATGAAAATCATGGATGAGTTTTCCTTCCACCATCTATTAGCTTGCCTAATTTATTTTTCCAATTCGTGAGCTCCTAGACAGTTTTGGAAACTACTTTATGCACCTATGGGGGATTTGCTTAGATTTAGTAAGCGTGCTTTTGACCAAATTCGAATGGCATCCTTATGCATTCGAATATATCATGTAATTATTTATTTTGGTAGCCTATGAATTCACAATTTTGGCTATTGTACACTTATTCAATCTAGATTAGTGTTCTGCTCCATATTCAGTCTCCTTTGTGAGTAATTTGCATGTGTAATTGGCAATTGTTGTGAGTGTAATTGTTCTAACAAATGGTTTAAATTTCCACATGGTATTAGAGCCTTTGTATATTTATTTCTCTCCTTCCAATTTGTTTTGTAGGTTCGACATCATTGACTGGGAGCATTCTGCTGACTGAAGGGACAATTTATGAGCTATGGATCAATCTCAAAAGATCATCTTGACTCCATTTAACTTATTTGAATGGAAAGCAGAGATGGAGATACTGTTGAGAGAAAAATTCCTCTAAAGAGTGACTATGGCAACAGAATCATAGCCCAATGCAGCTGTAGAGAATATGAAATGGCACAACAGGAGGGATGAGGCCTATGGTCTCCTGTGTCTGAGTATATCCAGAGACCTCCTTTTCCATCTTGATGCATTATCATCACTAAATGAAGTATGGGAGAATATTTTTGATCTTTTGGTAAGACATATGAGATGAGGGGACATCAAATTGAAAATGTATTGATCTCCCTAAGTCCCAATAGCTTTGAATCCCTGCAACTCTATTTTTCCAAGTTCAAAGCACTTGTTTTGCAGCTAAAATAATGTGGGATCGAAAAGAAGGATGATAAATTGGTTTTGGCCATACTCTCAAAGCTTGGTCCTAACTATTCAGTGTTTTTTTCAACCTTCTATTCCACAAAGTTGACAGCTCGAGCCTGGAAAATGCCTAGCCTTGTAGATTTCATGGAATCTCTCACACAACAACAAGATAAATTGGTGATGATGGGCACCATCAAACCTTCCAAAGACCAAGCTCTGGTTGCTAGAGATTCGAGGGTGGATTCAAAAATCAAGAAGAAAGCTAAAACGCCACCTGAGAAAAAGAGAGACAAGAACAAGTCTCCAGAGGAGCCTTAAGGTTCCAAGAAGAACCTCCAGAAGAAGAAGAACAAAGGAGAAATGAGCAAGTGCGCATATTGTAGTAAGGGTAATCATTCTAAAAGCTCTTGCATGAAGAAGAAAATAGACATGCTGACCCAAATCCTAGAGAAGAATGGCATCTCCCTTCCATACAGCTCAAAGAAGAGGGAAGGAGGATCAAATTCAGAAGACAGAGAGAGAGTTCATGCATTGGTTGCTGGCACATCAAGCTCACCTAGATTCATCATTGATTCTGGAGCTTCAAGACATATGGTTTTGAACAAGGAGGCATTCACCTCACTTGACATGTCGAAAGGTCCACCAATAGTACTGGGAGATGACTCTCTCACTAAAATTTTGGGCAAAGGGGGGATTGATCTTGACCATGGTAAGTTCAGCAATGTGGTGTATCTTCCAGGTCTTGCCTCTAACCTCTTATCAGTGTATCAAATGACCCACACAGGGTCTCCAAAAAGGGTCATATTCTCCCCTGATGAAGTTGAGATCATAGAGATATCGAGTGGTAAAGTCATTGCAAAAGGAGTTGCAAATCACACTTCGAAGGTATACATGTTCTCACACTTCCTACCCTACTCAAACCCCTCTGCTCTTTTGATTCATGCTAATGAGGAAAGCAATATTTGGCATGAAATATTTGGCCACCTTAATTAAAAGTATCTTTCTGATCTTAGTGAAAAATAAATGGTCATAGGGTTACCAAATATTAAGCTTTCCAAAGGAGTCTGTCAAGGTTACATCCTAGGAAAACACCCAGAGCATAAATTTGAGAGAGCTAGTCATGAGAGAACCTCTGCACCTCTTGAGTTTATCCACAGTGGTGTCACTGGTCCATTTCCTCATATTTAAATGAGTGAAGACAAATATGCATTGACATTCATAGATGAATTTTCCAGGTATTGCAGGGTTTGCTTCCTGAAACACAAGTCTGAAGTTTTTGGCCTCTTCAAAGTCTTTAAGGCTTTTGTCGAAAACCAGTCTGGGAGGAAACTCAAGGTCCTCAGATCTAAAAATGGTGGTGAGTATGTCAATTCTGAGTTCATTCAATATTGTGCAGATGCAGGTATTCAGATGCAACATTCTATCCCTTACACATGACAACATAATGGTGTTGCTAAGAGGAAGAACAGATCACTGAAAGAGATGACAACCTACATGATGGAGGCTAAGAGTTTGCCACCAAATTTTTGGGCCAAAGCTATAAAATATTCAGCATATATCTAGAATAGGGTGCCTCATAAACATCTTGATGGTATGACTCCTTTAGAAGCATGGAGTGGGCACAAGCTAGATGTGACCCATTTCAGGATTTTTGGCTCAAGGGCTTGGGCTAGAATTCCAACAGAAAAGAGGAAAGCTTTGCAGCCCCAAAGCCAAGAGTTTCTATTTGTTGGGTATTTTGAAGATTCAAAAGGGTACAAGCTTATCAATTTGAGCACAAACAAAGCCTTCATTGAAAGGTGTGTTCAGTTTCAAGAAGAGCCCCTAGCAGCAGTGGAAGTTGGAGAATCCTCTTCACCACCAAAACCTCTGAATGTAAGTGAAGAGATAGTTGAACATGCTGATTCTGATATGTATGATAATTATGATTTAATTTCAGATCCTAACAGTCCTACAAGACCAAAATGGGCAGCCAATACCATTCATGTAGCTGGAGAACTAGCTAGAAATCCTAATGATCCTAGGAGGACTAGATCTCAGTTTGAGAGTGCTATGTGCATGAAAGATCCTATGTTTGCAGAGAAATGCTTAATAATGGTTGAATTAGACCCATATACATATGAATATGCAGAAAATTATGCAATATGGAAAACAGCCATGGAAGAAGAGTTCATCTCACTCCAGAAGAGCAACACTTGGGAGCTGGTTGGTCTTTCCCCTAGGAAGGAAGCTAGTTCAGTGTAAGTGGGTGTACAAAACCAAATTTGCTGCTGATGGTTCACCTCTAAAGTAAAATTCCATATTGGTAGCCAATGGCTACTCACAGGTACATGGCATAGACTACAATGAGACCTTTGCACCAGTGGCAAAGATGGACTCCATCAGGCTAGCCTTAGCCATTGCAGCTTCAAAGCAGTGGGAGGTACACCACATGGATGTGAAGTGTGCTTTACTGAATGGAGATCTCACTAAATATATTTACATGTAGAATCCTTAAGGATTTGCTACTAACCCATCTCTTGTGTGCAGGATGAAGAAGTCATTGTATGGGCTTAAGCAAGCCCCTAGGGCTTGGTATGCCAAGATTGATAGCTTTCTGTTATCACTGAATTTTGTTCGATACAAGTCAGATCCAAATGTCTATTTGAAGCTGATTCATGGTTCATTAATGATCATTGTTTTGTATGTTGATGGCCTTCTCATTATAGGAAGCTCAAAGGATGAAATTGCCTCCTTGAAGGATGCAATGAACCATGCCTTCTCAATGACAGATTTGGGCTTATTGAGCCAATTATTGGGGCTCAATATTGCTCAAACCAAAGAAGGAATCAAATTACACCAGTCCAATTATGCCTTGGATTTTCTGAACAAATTCAATATGAAGGATTGCAAGCCAAGCAATACTCCTTTCCTTTCAGGAGTTAAGCTTGAAGAAGCTGATTCTTCACCTATGGTAAACAATACACTGTATAGGAAATTGATTGGATGTTTGTTGTATCTTACACATAATATACCTGATATTTCTTATGAAGTAAGCGTGGCTTCAAGACACATGGATCATCCTCATGAGATCCATTGGAGAGCAGCCAAAAGGATCCTTAACTTTGTTCAAGGAACAAGGACTCATGGGGTCTTCTACAAAGCTAAATCTGATCTTGATTTGATTGGGTTTACTGACAGTGTTTGCGCAGGTGATAGCACAGATCGAAATTCAACATCAATATATGTGTTCATTCTTGCATAAGGTCCAATCAGCTGGTCAAGCAAGAAACATAGTGTCATTGCACTCTCATCTACAAAAGCAGAGTACAGAGGAGTTGTAAATGCAACAACTCAATGTTTATGGTTGTAGGGGCTACTTGGAGAATGTGGCTTCAAATCAGAATACTCAACTACTATATATTGTGATAATCAGAGTACCATTCAAATCTGCAATGATCCAATTCAGAAGCAGAGAACCAAACACATTGAGATCCATATGCACTACATCACACAACTTGTGCATGATGGCACCATTCACCTACTCTTATGTTCATCTTCAGAACAAGTAGCAGATATCTTCACCAAAGTTTTTTGTGAGAAGACATTCAACAATCTCAAATTAGTGCTGTGGATTGCTGATAATGCTGTGAAGCATGAGTGATGACAAGATTTCCAAATTTTGTTTTACTATCCATGTTTAAGGGAGGATTTTTCCCACTGGGTTTTTGCCTCTTTCCTTGGTTAAATGGACATGCAGTATGTAAAGGGTGACTAAGCCTTATTTCTAGGCCCTATATTTTTTTGATATTTTACTCATAATTCATGCTTAAGGGGGGGTGTTATAATAATCACCCCATAGTTAGCTACCTTAGACATTAATTAATCCAACTTTTGTCTTATTTGCCTAGTTTCCATATTCCACCTTATGCAAGTTGTCCTCCACACATCCATAGTTGTCAAAACTGATAAATTTGAGTCATGGAGTGCTTGAGAAACCTTTTGGAATCAAATCTGCTTTATTCCTAGCCTCCCTAGCGCATGTCTTCTTTTTCGGAGTTTTAAGGCAATTGGGAAAGTTTGACTAGGTGAAGTTAACTTGTTTTTTGTCCTCATCATCCTCCACTCTTTTCTCCTATGAAAATCATGTATGAGTTTTCCTTCCACCATCTATTAGCTTTCCTAATTGATTTTTCCAATTCGTGAGCTCCTAGATAGTTTTGGAAATTGCTTTATGCAGCTATGGGGGATTTGCTTAGATTTAGTAAGCCTTCTTTTGACCAAATTTGAATGGAATCCTTATGCATTAGAATCTCTCATGTAATTATTTATTGTGGCAGCATATGACTTCATAGGTTTGGCTATTGTACACTTATTCAATATAGATTAGTGTTCTGCTCCATATTTAGTCTCCTTTGTGAGTAATTTGCATGTGTAATTGTCAATTGTTGTGAGTGTAATTGTTCTAACACTTGGGTTCAATTTCCACAAATTGTTTGTGGTGAAAAATAAATAATTCATTATATAAATGAAACCAATATAATGATGAAAATAAATAATAAAAAACATATTATGCATATTATAGTAGTAAAATAGAAATGAGGTATACATGCTTCCTCATGGAAGGTACTTTCTTATCTACTAGTGGTAGGGAGCTACCTCATTCAACACCCTGCAAAAAAAAATAGATACCATTATCTAAATGGAACGATTATACTCATGAAAAAACATAAAAAAATAAATATTGTGTTGATATTATATTTGTGCAATTACAATGATGTATACTCATTGCCTCGACGATGGTGTACTCCTCTGATCAATCATTGGGGAGATGCCTTGATCTCTACCATGTGTATTAAATATAAAAAAATTTAACTCAATTAGAACAATAGAATACTATGGTATAAAATATATTAGACTCAATAATTAAAGGTTGGGTAAATTGTTAGATGTACCACTCCCGTACTGACTGTGTTTATATCTATTCGATTCAAATTGTAATTAATAAGAAAGTATTCCCCTGCAAGTATTGATTTAATGGCACACACAAAAATAGGGTTTCCTTCACCCCCCCTCAAATATGCAATTGGGTTTCTTAAGTGTAGATCCTGGTTGTGCACTGTTTCTAAGCCCTGCAATATTCCTTGTAGCTTTTGGACTTCTGTCAATATACGATGTCGCTCCTTTATTTTGATCCCTGTATTTCAACTATAAATAATTTGCATACAATCCATTAAATTGTAATAGGAATGATTACGTTTGATTAACCTATGTATGACGCTAGGAATAAAATTTTCAGTCAAACAACCTTTCTTCCAGTTGCTAACACACTCTTCATTTTCCTTCCAAATTTCCAAACTTTTGTTAGTAGTTACTACGAGCTGAAAATCTGCCAATTTCTCCTCCAACTGATAAAAATCCACCAATTAGTTCACTATCAGCTGAAAATATACCAATTTATCCACTATCAGTTGAAACTCCACCAATTTCTCAGCCATTTGTCCTTTGCATTAATTCTTTAGGCTGCCACCATTAGCTAAAAAACCCCAAATTCTATGTTATTGGATGTGTTCTTCCAGCTCCTCCATCTTTGGCTATGGTACCATTAATCTTTCGGCCATTTTCTATCCTGTTACTAGATGGAATGTTTTAAAATATTTTATTTGTTGCTAAAAGATTGTCGATTCAGCTAGTTTCTCCAATAATTGTTGGAAAATTGCCAATTTATCAAATTCTCTATACATCGATGCTGTCAATTACTCCACTTATTGCTGAGACACTACCAATTCCTTTGTTATTTATTGAATCCCATAGTTTATTTTTCAAATTTCATGCCAGTGGTTGAAACACTGACCACTATGAGTATGAGTTGATTGAAGCAGTGTCATTCTTGAAATTTGTTTTATATCCGTCAATGCAAGGTGCCTCCATAAGTGTTTAATTTGATGGACACGAGAACCATGTAATATTTTAATCATTAGCACCTCACCTTGGTAAGTTCCATTGGTACGTCGCCCTAATTTATGCTCTGCATCACTCCTCCACATCAACCATCGGTGGCCAATGGTACCAGTGCCTTCAGTTGGGGGGTATTCCATCACATCCCTTCGTACTTATTATTAATTAACTGTAGTCTATTTCTACATGCTTCAATCCACAAATTCCACGCAATCATATTATTTTTTCTTTCCCATGAACTATTCACATAAACTCGTCATCTTTCCAATTTTCGAGATGTTCATTGCATTATCGCCATATGTGCATGCATGCGCATGCATGTTGCAACTCATAGTCTGTGGATTGTAATTGTGAAGTAAAAATCCTCTGCACTCCCATGACTACAATGGAAGGAATCACCCAACATGGGAGGGTCATCATGCCATCATGAGCCTGAGACTCTCAAATCCCTACATCGAAACCCCTAACTTTACAGAATATTTGAAAATGGAGGATGGATAACATATTTTGAGAGGTTTAGAAAGTTTGATGATTAGACTAAACTAGAATTTGCTCAAAATTTGATGGAGGATCAATCATATGTTGGAGGATTGATCATTAATGTGAAAGAGGAAATTATATCCTTGGTTACAGGTCTACATAGGAGGTGGTTTGAACGGAAATAACTTGTTTCTATTGGAAAAATAGATTTCCTTGAAGGAGAGGAAGATAGACCCATGGGGCATGGGAAGGCACCAAAATATCTATCTCTTCCATGGGACCAAGTGTTTTTTTCTTGAAGAAATATATTACCTATGAAGGTAGGTACCAGGTCACATATAATTATGGTCTTTTTTTTATGTCGTTTGCGTCATTGTTCATTAGTAAACATTTCTTACTACTAATTAAAATATTTGGAAAACATAACTCATTATGTAAGACGGTCTCTCCTTCTTCACACATCTATTACAACCCATTATCTCATAAAATCAATAATTATGAGAGCATTATAATAATAGAACATAACATGAGAATAATTCATCACTGGTGCAATATCAAACTCTATGGGAATTAAAAATGACTGTAATAGTGGGTCATAAGAAGAGGAGGAATGTGACGATAGACACATATCAGAGAGGGAAAGAGTCATATAAGAGAGGGAGGATATTGATATGGAACCTGGACAAGGTAGTGGAGATGTAGAAATGAGGAATATCCCTAAAAATTGAACTTTGGAAGAATTGCAAGAGGTAGGTATGGAGGTGTAGGACAAAATTCTTGTGCACTACAATTTTGATAATTCTCATGTTACTATGGAAAATGAGGGGAACCAAACATAATATTAGGTAGGGACATCCCAATGGAATGGAATATATATGAGCTCAAAAATTCCCTTGATGGATGCACTAAATGGGTTAAGTGCAGAAGGATCATCAAAGGGCTAGGGGAAATGAACTCAAGTTCAACCATAACAAATTCAAGAGACTATGGTAAATGAGTTACATGAAGAATCCTCCACTATGCATAATTATTCTTCCCATATTGTTCCATATTATGAGGTTGAAATCTTCATAGAAAACCCTATTGCTACTATATCTCCTTGTATAAAGAAAAAGATTCCATGTGTAGGAATTGCATCATTATTCCTGAGAATAAGAAGGAGAACCAATGATTGTGTTGCAACAAAGGTAGTTATACTTCAGAGAGAAGAACTTGATATTCATGTGTTACATACTATTTCACTCACTTCCACACAAGAACTATCGGGTGATGAAAAACAACAGGAAGTTGTCGAAGCACAAGAAACTGTTGTTGAGTAAATAAAGTTCAGGTTGGTGCCCTAGTCCTTGATAATGATTTGTTTAAAAGGGAAGTGCAGAGAATCAAGGAGGATTTGGAATTTTTGAAGGAAGAATAGGGAAGCCAAAAAACCCACACTTTGGATGCATTATCCTAAGTAGCCAATCTCATTGGAGGTCTATCTTCTCCATCAAAGGAGCTTGAAACACAAACATAATTTGTATAGCATGTGTGCCAAGAGTGTGGAGACATTTAAAAAAGTGATAGATATTAGGTGACTCTCAGTGTGGAGACACTTACAAAAGTGATAGATATAATGTGACTCTCATCGAACCTTAGGAGTTGGTTATAATAAGGAGGGAAGAAGGGACAGTTGAAACAATGCAAGAAAAGAATACTACGGATCCACAAGAACCAGTGGCTAATAATGAAGGAAAAGACGATGCTGAAATAGTTCCTCATGAGCTCACCACTTTTATAGAAGAACAAGTGGTATCTAATTTGGAAAGGAATACTATTGAAACATCTCATCCTGAACTCGTGGCATCTAATTTGAATATGAAGACTGTTGAAATAGTTCATCCTGAACTCACCACTATTACACAAGAACCAATGGTACCATATTTGATTAAACAGTTTGAAGGAGGATTACAAAAACTTAAATACACCACTATTACACAAGAACTAGTGGTTGATGAAAATGGAAAGCATCCCCAGTAAGAAAAAATGACTTCTACACAAGAAACAATGACACAAGATCAAACTCTCATGAAGGAAGACACCTATAGAGAAACATAGAACCTTTGTTGGAATATATGTATGTGGATGAAGAGGAAGAAATACCCCAAATCCCAGTTGATAACACTTCTCTTTTGTGCATTGAGTTGTATAAATGGAAGCATTAGGTTGCCATATTTGGAGAGGGAATGGTCCCTCTACCAATCCATAGAAAGGTAATTAGATATCTTAGGGATAAGTTGGATGAAGAGTTAACATTCCATAGGTTTATATGGGAGGAAATGGGAAATGAATTATAAGAGCTAAACGAGTTTAAGACTATGCAACATGATAAGGATGAAATGTATTCATTGGTATAGGAGATGTTGAGTTGTAGTATTCATTTTCCATCATAATCAATTTTTATTCATGGGAATTTAACCCTTTTCAAGATGAAAGCGATCAAGGAAGGGAATCCTCATATAATGGTTATGGCCTCTCAAGTTTTAGAAAACTTTTCCCAGAGTGACCTCACATATCAACAGTTGTTATGTGAATTTTATTTACATGACTTAGCTTGTGTACTAGATAGAAAGTTTAATCTAATGCCTTATGTGTGAGATGTACATTTGAGGGATGTACAAATATAGGGGGGTTATTAAAATCATCCTGCATTATAGTAACCATCATTGTCATCACCATATATCATCATAGTCAATGTCATGATTATAATCGTCATGGTCATTGTGACAATGAAAAAGGAATCTAACCACTTATAATTTTATGAGCTTCATAAAACATATGTTTCCTCTGATTGAGAATGTAGACATAAATTATCATCGTTATCATCTTATCATCAAATAATCACAAACGCCATTATCTTTGTCATCATGCATCAAAATAATCATCGTCATGTTGTTAGGGTCACTCATATGCCATTAGGACCACTCAAATGTATTCACAGACATTCAAATTTCTTTAGGGTCATTTAAGCGATAATAGGATCACTCAAATACCATTAGGGTCATTGAGGTACCATTATAATCAAGTAAGATCCAATAGTGCTATTGTATGCATCATCATCACTAACATCAAAATCATCATGATCCTCGTCATGATCGTCATCACTGTTGTTATCATTATTTATGTTATTATAGAGATCAAAATTATAACCATAGTCCTCGTCATTGTCATTAATAATGTAGTGATCATAATTTACATTGTTATCATCTTGTAATCAAATCATCATCAACACCATCATCATATTCACCAAGGATCATCAACATCATCCTCATGTTGTTAGGGTTACTCAAGTTCCATTGAGATATATAAAAAAAATTTAGTGACAATCATATGCCATTAAGCTCATTTAGGTGCTATTAGGGTCACTCAAATTCCTTTAGGATAATTTAGGTTCCATTGGAATCAATCAACATCAAATAGTGTTATAATCACCCGCATCATCATTATTAACATTGCCATCATTTTCATCATCATCATCCTAGTCAGCATCATACAAATCATCAACACCATATTTATCATTTCCAGGATGCATCATCATTATCATCATTATGTCATTACAGTCACTCACATGTCGTTTGGGACAATCGAATTCCATTAGGGTGAATTAGGATTGATTGGGGTCTCTTAGTTTCCAAAAGGGCCATTTACGTGCCATTAGGGACGCTCAAGGTAAAATTATGCAAGAACATGCATCATCATCATCATCATCATCATCATCATCAATCTCATTGACATTGTGATTATCATAATCATCCTTATCATCGACGTTATCATCATAGACATCAACATCAATTTCTAACATAACCCTCTAAAATATAACCCTCAACTCCTATAACTAATAGCCTATATCCCATCTATTAAGTAAATCATATGTTGAACTAGGCTCAATTCTAGGAGAAAAACTCGACGTTATTTTCAAAATAAATATAGGCACAAAAAAGGCACAATACTAAGAGAAAAACATGGTGCTACTTTGGGAGAAAAACTAGATTCTATACTAGACATTATTGTAGATATAAAACTTGGTGCTAAACCTACAGACAATTAGGAAGGTAACATAGGCACTAAACATGGTTCTAATCCTAAATTAAATTTTGGCACAACCTAGCAAGCCAAACCAAGCACAATTATTGGCTTAAATACTATCACAATTCTTGGTGTACAAAAGGAAGTTGAACTTGGTTCTAACCCTAGTGCTATGGAGGATGTAATTTATGTTATAAAAAGAATCAAAACTACGCTCTATTGCTAGCAGTATGCTTGTTGTTATTCCTAGTGCTAAAGTGGACAGAATTAGCGCCTAATTATAAAACAAGGACACAAATAACACCAAGAGAAGCACCATGCCATGAAATAGCATCAAATTTGCCTATAAAATGAAGAAAAATACACTAAAAGTATTAGTAGATGCCAAAAAGGGAGCTAAAAGAGACACTAATCACAGGGTTTTATTGTAGTGTATGCTAAGCTATGAAATTATTAATTGTCAATAAACAAACTAAAAGAGATCAAAAAATATTTATTAATAGCAAAAAGATCTTCCTAACTAATTACAATATTTATTTGACTTGAATTTGTAATTGTTTCCTCCCTCTTTTGGTCTAGGTGAAATTACTCCATGATAGTTAACTAATGCCAAGGTAATCGATTAAATTAGTGTCCTAGGAAATTTGTACCCACACTCAAATCCAAATCCTTATCTATCAATGTGGGTAACTTGTTCTTACCCTAAGTAAATACTTCAAGCGACTGAAAATCCTTGTTTCATTACACTTAAACTAATTATCTTAAAGCAAGACTATGCAAGGGAATATTTAACCCTTTATCTAAACTCTTTCTTTCATTATGCAAATATATGTATACATTATTAGGTTTAATAATTGATGATGGTGGACATAGCTCCTAATTAAACTGTATTGTAAATTAGGAATAGTTGGACCACATTGTTATGACATTATGTTGCACACAAGGCATTAGGAAACACTAGGTGGTGGTGCTATGACATTGTTACACACAAAGGAATACAAGTGATAAGGAATTGTGTTGGGGTTGGATTAAGTAATCTAGGTTCTATGGTTCTCATCCTTGGGAAACGTAAGCACATATGTGCTTTCATTACTAGCATCATGTGTATCAAGCACAATGCATGGAGCACATGTTATAACATGAATTACTAAATAAAAATCCATACAATAAAATAAAAGTATAGTTATGAACACATGGTCCCAACCAATGCTAAAATTTGATGTTAACCCTTGTTTGTTAAACAAAACAACTCATGACTTTCCAATATTTTTATTGGCAGTAAATTTAAATTCATAAAAAATTATAGATTATGTTATTTTCTTTTAATAAGAGATTGATTATTGTTTTCAATGGTCCAAAGTAATATTGTAAATAAATAAAAAACACATTTTCAATACAAATATAAATAAAAAGTAAAACAAGGTAGATAATTAAAAAAATACTACTATTAAAATATTAATATAAACTCTATACTTGTAAGACTAAATAAAAATAGCCAAATGAAATAGAATGAAATAAAATTACTTTTTTGTTTATTGAAGGCATTAATATTGAAAACAAAAATGTTTAATAAATTACAAAAATTAATCCAGTACTTCAAAAACAAATTATTCATTACACATCCTAGTATGAGGGATACATGTAATTTTGTGCTCAACTTGGAGCTCTCGTTTTAATAAAAAAATAAATAATTAAAAAAAATAATGATGTAAACCCTTTCCTAAACTTCAAAACCAAAT
>LPNX010281477.1:98583-134806 GCA_001517045.1 Pseudotsuga menziesii
AACGTCATGCATTCTGGTCGATAGTATCTTGTGGTTATAACTGATTTTAAAACTTTGTTGGTTGCATGTTGTAAAACTAATTTTGTTCTTCCAATTTTTGTTCTACTTATGAGATATTAAAGGAAAAGGTCATAGTATTACTTAGCCTTTAAGGCTAACACATGAACTTTTGTTTTCTCTTTGTGGAGGTGGATGAGATCACCCTTAAGTTTGCTAAGTAACAAATCCTAAACTACAAGGCATCAAAACAAGATAAGAAAAGGGGGTCCACCTAGGTTTTGGAAACATCCTATACCCTAACATATTATTAAATGAAACTTCATACTATATACTATACTATATACCATAAAATCCATAGTGGGGACACTATGCAAAAGAGTTTGGTCTTTAATATGATGCGAAGGTTGACATAAAATTTGGAACCAAGATGGTCAAAATGTTATGAAAAGGACGTGACATAAATTCGTTCACATGCAGGCCATGTGGTCATATTAAAAAATCCAGTTGGCGGAAAATAGGAATGGTGCAAGACCCTATGGGTTTAATGCATCTTGAAGCACGCATGTTTCATTTCGATGGGGTTCTATTTGGTGTTTGTTAGTCTCCCATTGTTGTACTCTGCCTTTGGCTGCTCAACTTCGTAACTCTTCTATCCGTGAACAGAGATGGAGGAGCCAAAACTGTCAGCCCTCGACACATTATGAACCTATCCAATATTGATCAATTTGCTAGTGAAGTTTGTAATCCTCGTTCTGATGAGGTTTGGGTGACTCTGATTAGATTTATAAACATCGATAAAGGTAACACTTCTTATGCACTTCCAATAATATTTTTCTTCCTTTGTATTATGGTTTATAAACTATTGTTTAACTCCCAAATTCGTATGTGCAGGAGGTAACCAGAATGACTCTCTGCAACAAGGGTTTTGGTTGGATGCTAGCCGAGAAGGTTTTGCAGCCGGTAAGACTTATGGCCTTGCCTTTCATGGCTCTGTGGTCAAAACTTGGTGTCTTGTTGTGTATTTTTCTCCATAGCTTTGGGGCTTCATCTCTACGCCTGTTCTTCTGTGTGAAAGTGATAAATTTCCTTTGGTAACATTATGAAATTGATACTGTAAAAGAATTTCATCGCTTGTGGATTCATAACGACTATGCCACATTTATAAACAAAAAATGTTTAATGTGAATCTAAAAATGTTCTACTACTTTGTCATTTTGATAATGTAATGTTTTTGTGAGAACCCGTGAGGGCTTATATACATCATGTTTATTTTCTGTAATACTGTAACTTCATTTAATTTAAAGCATTTTCTCTCTATGCAGTTTTACAATAGATGTGTTCTATTTCTATTATCAGTGCTATTTTGCGTTTTTTTAAAGTTTTGTATAAGTTTATAGATAATGTGGCCGTAAGGCCTTTAATCTGTTGCATTCGTTTTTGGAAATAAATCTGGGATAAAGAGCCACTTCCAATAAACTATTGATGTTTATGTTTTATGGAAAGCTTATGGATGTAGCCTACGAGGCTTTTACATTTACGATATCCGAATATTATTTTGATTTGACAAGTCGTTATCCTTAAAACGATAGTTTAGCAGGGCATGGAACCCTGGTGAAAATATTATAAGGGATAGGTTAATGATCTCTTAGATCATATGGCATCTACACAATCATTTTTTTTTATAAAGAAAAGGGTCATGAGGCCACTATCAATGATAACTACTATTATTTATTTCCAGTAATGATTTTGATAGTTTTGGAAAGACCCGTGAGGGTTTCACCTTTTCAATTTTGAATCCTGACTTAATGTTACGGTTTCATTGTTGTTTTAAATCATAAAAAGGTTTAGATTGATAATAAATACAAGGTCAGACATGATCCTGTACTTATCTTTTTGTTTTCTTGATGGAAGCCGTAAGGACATTCTTTGTTTACGATTTATGAAACATTTAAATAGATTGACTATAATGTATATAAATAGACTCTAATGTTTTCTTATTGGATAATACTAATGTTTAAAGTAAAATATATAAGCCCTAACGATGCTATGTTTTGAATCTGTAAGTAATAGATTATAGATGATAATACCAATTCGGCTTACAACCTGTAACTAGTGTTGCAACCTGTATATAGTATTGATTTCATATTTTAATATTAAAGATATTATAAGAGACTAGGCCATGTCTCCTTTAAAAAAAAAAAATTATGTGGAAAGAACTCTTACTCGCAAATATCTGTAGACCTAGTTCGGTTATTTCTTTGATTTAAAGTTATTCTTATCTACACTATCTAGGGTTTAGATATGAACCACAAAAAGGTTTACTTAAAGATTGTAGTTTGAAGTTAATAAGTTAATGTTGTAAGGCTTTAACCTGAGCATATTTCTATATATATGTGTGTGTGTGTGTGTGTGTGTGTGTGTGTGTGTGCGCGCGCGCGCGCGCATGTGTGTGTGTGTGTGTGTGTGTGTGTGTTTATACTATGTTTATTTTCTATTACAGGCTTAAACCCTGGGTATGTTTAACATAAGTACTGTTTTGGTTTAAAATAAGAAACTATCTAGTTATCTTATAAAAATCCTTACGATTTTTATCCTCATTAGGATTTATAAGTTATATATATATATATATATATATATATATATATGTCTCAATAAGTAGATATATATATATTTTGTAGTAACATTTGTAATAGATTTCTCTTGTAGGGTTTTCATCAAAAACAAGGGATTAAGATAACTAAGATATAGCACTATGATTAATATAACCAAAGAAGTAAAAAAACATCATTAAGATAAACCAATATTACAGAGATACCTAGATTGGTAATCCTTAAACCTTCATTTTGACTAAACTAATTGTAGTTTTCTCTTTTTAAAATAATAAAACTCACTTCCACACAGACATTAGAGGAAATTTGGGGATTAAAATGGGCCTTATAAGAAAACGTGCCAACAATAAATTTTGTGAGTTGGAATTCAATAACCAATAGAATTCCAATAAAATGAGTCAACCATAATAGTTTAATTGACATATTTGTCATTAAAGAAAACTACTTTTTTTGTTCGTATTTTTGACATATCTCCCTGTGTTTTTACTCAAATTTCAAGAAAGAGACCTCATTGGATGCAGAATTTAATTATGCATCCAACGAATACCCACACTGCATACTTTTGACGGACCCTGCTACCCCAAAATTAAGAAATACCTAAAAAAATTGGATGATGACATCATCATCACATTTTTTTAGGTATTTCTTATTTTTAGGGTAGCGGGGTCTATCAAAAGTATGCAGTGTGGGTACTCGTTGGATGTGGAATTAAATTTCGCATCCAATGAGCTTTACCGCTTAGAATTTGAGTAAAACCACATGGAGATATGTCAAAAATATGAACACTAAAAGTTGTTTTTTTCATTCTTCCTCCAAAATTAATAACTATTATTTTATTATTTTCCTTAGGAGCCCCATTTTAGACCTCAAATTTCCTCTAATGAGCATAGATCATAGATAATAAGCACAAACTATTATGAAATTGTGCAACAACTTAGCATTCATCTAATTAAGAATACAACCATTGAATTAAATCACAAGTACATATCAAGAATTTTAACCTAGATAATCTTGTAGAAGGGGACAAACACCCAAAGGAGATTTTTCCACCCAATCTTCTCCTCAAGCATCCCAGATTACTTTCTTAGGAATCCAAATCTTGTTAACTAAACCACTAGGATGAATCTCATTGGATAATATCCCACAAAGAAACTTT
Organism: Pseudotsuga menziesii; assembly: GCA_001517045.1. Classification (NCBI taxonomy): domain Eukaryota; kingdom Viridiplantae; phylum Streptophyta; class Pinopsida; order Pinales; family Pinaceae; genus Pseudotsuga; species Pseudotsuga menziesii. The sequence continues at coordinate 102,349 of LPNX010281477.1, forward strand.
CTATAACTCATCACTCAGTAGCAGACCTAACTCAACAATTCCACTTTAGCTATCCCATCATCAAATTCCTTGTGTGCCTGAATCTTTTAGTTTGCATCAATCACAAGGTACATTCACTTGGAAAAAAATTAGTAGTGAGCCTCCTGCTCAATTTGATGGTATTTATAAGATTTCCTAGGTATTTGGGTATGTTTTGGAATTAAATGAGCCAATAGCTAAGTTCCCCCTCTCAGGGAACATGACCACAATTTTAGGGATTATGCTTCCTGCAACAACTAGAAAGTGAAATGCTAGTGCTGCCACTTTTCAACCATCCTTCTACAACTACCTATTCCTCCTAGTGGGTCAATGAAGACTCATTCAATAGTCTCCTTTGGATAGGTGTCTCTTCTATTTAATTATTAAAATAAATAAATTTCCAATTACAGTCATCCTTGACCAACTTGGTCATAAAACTTTATAATAAATTTAACATAATTTTTTCTGAGATAAATAATAAATATTGTGGAAATTAAGGCCAGCAATAGATTAATTTTACTCACAACAATTATCAATTGATCATGCAAAATTGCTAACAAGAGAGACTAAATATGGAGCTGTAACACTAAATTGTATTAACTGAGTGTACAATAGCCAACACTGTAATAACATAGGTTGCTGAATAAATAGAATACATCAAGAAATCGAATGCAAGAGGAGGCATCCAAATATAGCATAAAGCAGGCTTACCAAAAATAAGCAAATCCCCCATAGGTGTAAAAAGCTGATCCCAAATCTATCATGGAGCTCACGAATTGGAAAAAAGGAATAGGAAAGCTAAAGAGTGGTGGAATGGCAGCTCATACATGCTTTTGCATGGAGAAAAGAGAGGAGTATGTGTAGGACAAAAAGCAAGTCAACCTCACCTAGTCTAGCTTTTCCTTTTGCCTTCAAACACTGAAAAAGTAGGCAATAAAGCAGAAAACGTAGAAGGGCACCTAGGAGGCCAGGAATAAAGCAGAATTGATTCCTTTAGCTATCCCATGTGCTACATGAGTCAAATGTGGCAAGTTTGACCTCTATGGATAGGAAAATAGCAACTTGCACAAGGTGGGACACATGAACTAGGCAAATAAGACAAAAATAAATGAATTAATGTCTAAGTGGGTAAACTATGGGTTGATTATTCTAACATGCCCCCTTAAGCTTGACTTATGAGTAATATATTAGAAAATTATAGGGCGTAACAACAAGGCTTAGTCACCCTTTACATACTGCAAATCCATTTAAACAAGGAAAGAGGCAAAACCAACTTGGGAAAATCCTCCCTTAAACATGGACTGTAAAACAAAATTGTAGAATCTTGTCTTCACTCATGCTTTCACAGCATGATCATCAATCCCTAGTAGTGATTTGAGGTTTCTGAAGGTCTTCTCACAAAATTCTTTGGTGAAGATATCAGCTACTTGTTCTAAAGATAAACGGAAGAGTAGGTGAATGGTGCCATCATGCACAAGTTCTCTGATGTAGTGCATATGGATCTCAATGTGTCTAGTTCTCTGCTTCTGAACTAGATCCTTGCAGATTCAAATGGTACTCTAGTTATCATAGTAGATGGTATTTGAGTACTCAGGTTCGAAAGCACACTCTCCAAGTAAACCCTACAACCATAAATATTGAGTTGTTGCATTAACAACTCCTCTGTACTCTGCTTCTGTAGATGAGAGTGCAATCGCACTCTGTTTCTTGCTTGACCAGATGATTGGCCCTTCTGCAAGCATGAACACATATCTTAATGTGGACTTTATTTCTGTGCTATCACCTGCCCAATCACTGTCAGTAAATCCAATCAATTCAAGATCAGATTTAGCTTTATAGAAGATCCCATGTGTCCTTGTTCCCTGAACAAAGTTAAGGATCCTTTTGGCTGCTTTCCAATGGATCTCTTGAGGCTAATCCATGAATATAGAAGCCAAACTTACTACATAGTAAATATCAGGTCGAGTATGTGTCAAATACAGCAAACATCCAATCAATTGCCTATACAGTGTATTGTTTACTATCGGTGAAGAATCAGCTTCTTCCAGCTTTACTCCTGAAAGGAAATGAGTTTTGCTTGCTTTGTAATCCTTCATTTTGAATTTGTTTAGAAATTCCAAGGCATATTTGGACTAGTGCACCTTTATTCCAGCTTTGGTTTGAGAGATCTCAAGCCCCAAAAATTGACTTAAGAGCCCCAAATCTGTCATGGAGAAGGCTTGGTTCATAACTCCTTTTAAGGAAGCAATCTCATCATGTGAGCTTCCTGTAATGAGGAGGTCATCAACATATAAAACAATGATCATTAATGAACCATTAACTAACTTCAAATAGACATTTGGATCTGATTTACACCGAACAAAATTCAGTGATAGCAAGAAGCTATCAATGTTGGCATACCAAGCCCTGGGGGCTTGCTTTAGCCCATACAATGACTTTCTCAACCTGCACACAAGAGAAGGGTTAGTAGCGAAACCTTGAGGCTGCTGCATATATATCTACTCAGTGAGATCTCCATTCAGGAAGGCACACTCTACATCCATGTGATGTACCTCCCATTGCCTTGAGGCTGCAATGGCTAGAGCTAGCTTGATGGAGTCCATTTTTTCCACTGGGGAAAAGGTCTCATTGTAATCTATACCATGAACCTATGAGTAGACCTTGGCTACCAATATGTCCTTGTACTTTAGTGGTGAACCATCAGCAGCAAATTTGGTCTTATAGACCCACTTACACTGTACTAGTTTTCTCCCTGGAGGAAGATCCACTAGCTCCCATGTGTTGCTCTTCTGGAGTGAGTTGAACTCCTCCTTCATGGTTGTTTGCCATCTTGGATATCCTGCTGCTTCTTCATATGTTTGAGGATCAGAATCCACCATCAAATAGCATTTTTCAGCAAACATAGGATCCTTCATGCACAGACCACTCTCAAATTGAGATCTAGTCCTCCTTGGGTCATTGGGATCCCCAGCTAGCTCACCTGCCGCATGTAGTGTATTGGCTACACATTTTGTCCTTGTGGGGCTATTAGGGTATGTAATAAACTCATATCCATCATAAAAATCAGAATCATCATGTTCAACAAACTCTTTACTTACTTCTTGAGGTTCAGGTGGTGAAGAGGCTTCACCAACTTCCACTTCTGCAAGGGGTTCTTCTTCAAACTGAACACACCTTTCGATGAAGGATTTATTTGTGCTCAAATTTATCAAATTGTACCCTTTTGAATATTAAAAGTATCCAACAAAAAGACACTCTTGGATTTGGGGCTGCAAATCCTTCCTCTTCTCTGTCGGGATTCTAGCCCATGCCTTTGAGCCAAAAATCCTGAAATGGGTCACATCTGGCTTGTGCCCACTCCATGCTTCGAAGGGAGTCATACCATCAAGCTGTTTGTGAGGCACCCTATTATGAATATAGGCTGCATAGTTGATAGCTTCGGCCCAGTACTTTGGTGGAAAATTTTTGGCCTCCATCATGCATGTTGCCATCTCCTTCAGTGATCTGTTCTTCCTCTCAACAACACCATTTTGCTATGGTGTGTAAGGGATAGAATGCTGCATCTGAATACCTGCATCTGCACAATAGTTAGTAAACTCATACTTGACATACTCACCACCATTTTCAGATCTGAGGGCCTTGAGTTTCCTTCCAGACTGGTTTTCAACCAAAGCCTTAAAGACTTTGAATAGGCCAAAAACTTCAGACTTGTGTTTCAGGAAGTGAACCCAGCAATAACTGGAAAAGTCATCAATGAAATTTAATGCATACTTGGCCTGAATCATGGACATATGAGGGAATGGACCAGAAACATCACTATGGATCAGCTCGAGGGGTGCAGAGGTTCTCTCATGACTAGCTCTCTCAAATTTGTGCTCTGGGTGTTTTCCTAGGATACAGCCTTGGCAGATTCCTTTGGAAAATTTTATCTTGGGAAACCCTATGACCATCTCTTTTTCACTAAAATCAGAATGATATTTGTAGTTAAGGTGGCCAAATCTTTCATGCCATAGCTTGCTGGCTTCATTAGCATGAATGAGAAGAGCAGAGGGGTTTGAGTAAGGTAGGAAGTGTGAGAACATGTATACCTTTTGAGCATGATTCGCAACTCCTTTTGCAATGACTCTACCAGTTGAAATCTCTATGATCTCAACTTCATCAGGGGACAATATGAACTTCTTAGGAGACCCAGTGTGGGTCATCTGGTACACTGATAGGAGGTTGGAGGCGAGACCAGGCACATACAGCACATTGCTGAACTTACCATGATCAAGATCTATCCTTCCTTTGCCTTTACTTTCAGTGAGAGAGTCATCTCCCAGTACAATAGATGGTCCTTTCGACATATCCAATGAGAAGAAGGCCTCCTTAGTCGAAACCATGTGTCTTGAAGCTCCAGAATCAATGATAAAACTAGGTGAGCTTGATGTGCCAGCAACTAGAGCATGAACTCTCTCTCTATCATCTGAACTTGATCCTCCTTCTCTCTTCTTTGAGCTTTCTGGAAGGGAGATGCCATTATTCTCCAGGATATTGGTCAGCATGTCTATCTACTTTTTCATACAAGAGCTTTCAGTGTGATTTCCCTTATTACAGTATTCGCACTTGTTCATTTCACCTTTGTTCTTCTTCTTCTGGTTATTCTTCTTGGGACCTTGTAGATCCTCCGGATACTGTTTCTTGTCTCTCTTTTGCTCAGGTGGATTTTTAGCTTTATTTTTGCTTTTTGAATCCACCCTTGAATCTCTAGCAATCAAAGCTTGATCTTTGGATGGGTTGATGGTACCCATCATCACCAGCTTGTCCTGTTCTTGTGTGAGAGATTCCATGAAATCTGCAAGGCTAGGCATCTTCCAGGCTCGAGCTGTCAGTTTTGTGGCATAGAATGTCGAAACAAACACTGAATAATTAGGGCCCAGCTTCGAGAGGATGGCCAGTACGAGCTGATCATCTTTCTTTTCAATACAACACTGTTTCAGCTACAAAACTAGTGCTTTGAACTTGGAGAAATATAGCTGCAGGGATTTAAAGCTTGTTGGACTCAGAGAAATCAGATCATTCTTGATTTGATGTCCCCTCATCTCATCTGTCTTTCCAAAAATATCATCAAGCTTCTCCCATACTTCATTCGGTGATGTCAATCCATCGAGATGGAAACGGAGGTCTTTGGAAATACTCAGGCATAGGAGGCCATAAGCCTCATCCCTCCTATTGTGCCATTTTATCTTCTATGCAGCTGCATTGGGCTCTGCTTCTGTTTCCATAGTCATCCTGTAGAGGCATTTTTCTCTCAACAGTATCTCCATCTCTGCTTTCCATTCAAATAAATTGAAGGGAGTGAAGATAGTTTTATGTGATTGATCCATAGCTCTAGAAAATCTATCCCGGCTGTCAGTGGAAGGTTCCCAATCTTGATGTCGAACCTGCAAAAAAAATTTCAAAGGAGAGAAACAACCTACAATGGCTCTAATACCATGTGGAAATTAAGGCCAGCAATAGATTAATTTTACTCACAACAATTATCAATTGATCATGCAAAATTGCTAACAAGAGAGACTGAATATGGAGCTGTAACACTAAATTGTATTAACTGAGTGTACAATAGCCAACACTGTAATAACATAGGTTTCTAAATAAATACAATACATCAAGAAATCGAATGCAAGAGGAGGAATCCAAATCTAGCATAAAGCAGGCTTACCAAAAATAAGCAAATCCCCCATAGGTGTAAAAAGCTGATCCCAAATCTGTCATGGAGCTCACAAATTGGAAAAAAGGAATAGGAAAGCTAAATGGTGATGGAATGGAATCTCATACATGCTTTTGTATGTATAAAAGAGAGGAGGATGTGTAGGACAAAAAACAAGTCAACCTCACCTAGTCTAGCTTTTCCTTTTTCCTTAAAACACTGAAAAAGCAGACAATAAAGGAGAAAAAGTAGAAGGGCACCTAGGAGGCCAGGAATAAAGCAGAATTGATTCCTTTGTCTCTCCCATGCACTACATGATTCAAATGTGGCAAGTTTGACCTCTATGGATAGGCAAATAGCAACTTGCACAAGGTGGGACACATGAACTAGGAAAATAAGACAAAAATAAATGAATTAATGTCTAATTGGGTAAAATATGGGTTGATTATTCTAACAAATATTTACTTCTCAGTTCTTGGTGTGTTACAAACACCCCCCCTTAAGCTCAACATCGCCCTCGAGGTTGCTTAAGTTATTCTGAGTCTTTCTAGAATAGAGTCGGATATGCCACCCGCATATCTCTCTCCAAATCCCAGGTTGCTTCATCTGGACTGAGGTGTTTCCATTTCACCTTTACCTATCCAATGGTGTGATTCTGGAAAAAAAAATTCCTCTTATCCAGAATACAGTCCGATTCTACCTAAAAATATCCTTTGAGTTCTACCTGAATCACATTCCAGTCAATCACATGAGTAACATCGTGTACATACTTTTTCAAAATAGAAATATGAAAGACATTATGTATTCTAATATTAGGTGGAAAAGTTAACTAATATGCTACTAGCCCCACTCTTGCTAATATTTCAAATGGTTCGTAATAATTGGGTGCTAATTTAGCAAAGCTCCATAGTTTAAAGGAGCTCTTTCTGGGTTTTACCTTAGCAAATACATGCTCACCTACCTGGAATTCCTTCGGAGTTCTTTTAACGTCGGTATGACTCTTTTGTCTATCCTAACCTATTTTCAAATTGCTTTGTATGTGTTTCACTATTAGTTCTAGTTCTTTTTAAAAGTCAGTTCCTAACATCAATTTGTCTATTGGATTACTCCATGTAATAGGAGTGTTACATTTTATACCATATAATATTTCAAAAGTACTAAGCTTTACTAAAGCTTGATAATTGTTATTATATGCAAATTCAACTAAGTACAAATAATCTTCCCACTTTTTGGGATAATCTCTAACATATATTTGTAACATGTATTCTAGTACTTGATTGACTCTTTTAGTTTGTCCATCCATTTACGGATGATAAGCAGTACCGAAATTAAATTTAGTATCTAGTCCTTTAAATAAAGATTTCCAAAAATTATCAGTGAACTTTGGATCTCTATTTGGAATTATAACCTTCGAAACTCCATGCAAATGAAAGATTTTTTTCATGACAATGTCAGCAATGTTAGAAGCTTTATGAGTTGTTTTAATAGGTATGAAGTGTGATGCCTTCCTTAGTTTTTCCACAACTACCATTATTGAATCATTTTGTTTCTTGGTTTTAGGTAAGTCAGTTATAAAATCAAGACTAATGACTTCCTATTTCTGATTTGGAATTGGTAATGGTGGTAAAAGGCCTGTTGGGTGTTGATGTTCATCTTTAACTTGCTAAGATTCTATACACCTAACTATAAATTCAGCAACTTCATTTTTCATATTAGGCCAAAAATACTTTTTTCACAACATTGTTATCATATTTTAATACCCCGGATGTCAGAAATAAAGACTTTTATGTACTTGATTCAAAATTAGTAGTTTAAATCTGAGTATGTTAGGAACATAAAGTATGTTTTTATACATCAATAAGCCTTTCATTAGAGGAAATTTCAACTCAAAATGGGCCTCCTAAGGAAAATTAATAAAATAATAGTTAAAATAATAAAATAATATTTCTTCATTTTGGAGGAATAAAAGACAAAACTATTTTTTTTGTTTGTATTTTTGACATATCTCTCTGTGTTTTTACTCAAATTTCGATTGGTAGAGCTCCTTGGATGTGGAATTAAATTCTTCATCCAACGAGTACCCACTCGGCATACTTTTGACGGGCCCTGCTACCCCAAAAACAAGAACTACATGAAACAAATGTATTCAGGTATTTCTTATTTTTGGGGTAGTGAGGCCCATTGTTACGAAGAGAAATTCCTATGGCTTGGGTTACCACAATGGAAAACTTAACTCCAGAAATCAATATTTTCCTATATGCAAGAGAAACCAAACAACTAACATTAAAGGATCTCGATTCATACCTTATTCCAGATGGTTGATGTAGATCCTCGTTGAGCTTTCAAACTTCAGCTTGAATTGATAAATTGCTTCCTCAAAATTCAATAAACAAGACAAGCATACTATATATAATTGTGTTAGCTCTACTCTAGCATATATAATCAATAACATATAAGCATTTGAAATCATCCATGGATAAAATATTCATTCAAACACACATTATTGGACAAGAAAAGATATTTCTATTAATATAAAATCAGATATTACAATGAATACAACCTTTGTTGGCATGTCTGCGAATCAGAGAAACCGAGTCCCCCACTTAGGCCTCCACCACTTCAATCCTCCATCTCTCGATAGCAAGCTCACAAGCAAAAGATAAGCTTGGGAAGAACACAAAAGTGCTCCAAGGGACAAAGGGGATGCATACTCAAGCACAAGTTCCAACAACAATGGACTATAGTTCTCTTGCTCTCAATTCCTCATGCCTTCAATGTATCCAAAGGGTTCCTTATATAGCTCTTCAATGGGGTAATGAAAGATCGAATATGAGCGATCTCAAGGCATATGGAAGGCTAGGAGATGAGTCAGATCCACATTAAGGAAAACTCCAAAATGATTTAGCCTTTTGCACACATCCCGATGTACGTGGTTTTAGGGGCCAAACCCATGTATATACATGATAAAGGGTTTAAAATTCACGTATGGAAACTTTTACATATTTTTAGGGATGATCAAGCAAACATCAAAGAAATAAAAATGGTCCATGGGGTCTAAGGAGTCTGCATAAGGACAGGGAAGGAAAGAAAAATGTGATTCACCATGAGTGGTAAAATCAACTATAACAGATTCCCCCTAATGTGTGAGGTCAGAGGGGTCATAGGATGGCCAAAATACATTATAAGTCCATCCCAGAAGTGAAGTGATGAAGAACCAGTGGAAGAAACAGCCATCCAATCAACACTATACAATGATACAACTCTACACATAACTATAAATACATATAGCAGTCTCGGATACATAAGAGTACAATGGCCATGAATAGGCATGATACAATATAACATATGTGGTCATCGTGACGTACAATATAAATAGATCAAAATCTCCAAGATGAAGATATACAAAGAATCATGATCTCCATGAAGACTGAAGATATATAATGGATCAAGATCTCCATAATGGCTAGAAATGTCTGACATATACTGGAATCAAGTCATGAGAATTGAAATCTCATGAACACTGACACAATCAAGGAGGTAGCATATAAGAGATGCCACCAGTCTAGAAGGTCTTCTACACAAACCGCTACAAGTACATGTCCTACTATGTGAATAGAGGTGTCGAGGTCGAACATAGTAGTCCATCATCTGATTACTGGTCATCGATGTATACTATTAACAGATGCGAGATCACCCACCGCTAATGAAAATGGGAATCAAGGTACTCGAGTGCAAACTAACAAGTGGGAATAAATGTGTTGAGGTCGAACACTTGAGAGAATCCATCGATCAGGGGACACTGATGTATTCCAAAAAAGATGTCAATGGTGAGAGAACTTGCCACTGATCACTGCAAGTCTCAAGGAACTCAAAAATGACTCTAGATTCCTATCCCAGAATAAATGATATAAAGTCAATGGGATGAAATTTTCTGGAAGGAGGGCATTAAGGCATCCCCCATCATCCAACACGAAGTACTCAGCAACACTGTATAATGTGGAAGGACTCGATCATAAGGTGCACAAACCAGTAACTGTACTGGCAATGGCCGACATGCAAAGTCAAGATAACTGAGGAATGGCCGACTCAGGTTTCAAATTCCTTTGAACAAGAGAATAAATGCAAATGGTAACTGAATGTAGGAAGCATAGACTCGTTATACAAAACTGGGACATCTCTACAACACAGGAGGCATCGACAGAGGCTCCATAGGGACTGGAAGCTTAACCAATCAGTGGAGATAAACTCAGATAAACGAGTACAACTCCTAAAGTCAAACTAATAACCCAACCAATGTATGTGATATACAGTGCTCTATTAGAAGGTGACACGAATCGACTGCTGCCAAAAATAACATCTTTTCTTATTCGGATTTTTGATTTTTTGATTTTTTTGGGAATTTTTCAAATATTTTGAAAAGCTTGAAAAAGAATAAAAGTTCTTTATATTTACAAACTAGGAGGAGACGAGTGTCAGTGGGAAAAAAAAATAGTTCCAAGCAGTGGAACATACCTATGCTCAATGCAAGGACACATGTGTAGGATAGCGACACTCGGGGGAAAGTCCCCTCCTGGTAAAAGTAGGGAATCAAGATGCAAAGGATATATAAAATGGCTCTGCATGGCTAGAGATGAGACAAGCTTGGGCTATATGGATGATACTCAAAGTCAGGGAAGCTGACATAAGGCTCAATGAGGTAGGCAAAGCTCATGATAATGCAATTACAAATTGACGTATACAAGGGAGTCCTAGGGAAATGGCTAGCATAAAGTTCAAGAGGAGAATGAAGCTCTTGCTCAAGGACATGGAGAGACTAAAAGGGACTCCCAAAACTAAGAGAGGACTCATAGCATGGGTACCAAATGCAAAAGGGAGCTAACTAGGACACCCATGTATAGAAAATCTCTACCATTCACATAGTACCACTTCTAATAACAACATGAAGGTTTTGTGATACCATGGAATGGGTTCGTACCTAAAGTTAAAATGTAATGGTCATAAGGCAATGCATAAGTGCAAGTGGATGTGAAATCCTAACCTATATGCCAGTTTAGACATAATACCTGTTGTAGGAACGAACGGGTCGAAACCTTGGAAAGAGTGTACAAAAACTAGACCCTACATGACAACCATAATAGTCCAAAACAACCCAAAATAGTTAATAAAGAATCCAAACTATAGGATACAGGGATGAATGATCATGACAACTACACCCAAAGGAAACAATATGGTGAACGATGGGACATAAAAATGAAAGTAAGGTGTAGAACCAACATTCACACATCCACTACCACCCCCATGAGGGTGACCACCAGTGTAAAGACTAAGAGAATGGAGTCAACATCCTCCAAAAATGGAGTAGAGGGTGGAATGTGACCACTCCCAAATCTATGAGCATGGTAAGAGGCTGTGATGCCCCCAATTCTGACACCAAGGTCCATACTAGGACCAAGGATGGGTGATAGGATACTAGGCATGCCGAAAATAAAAGGACCCGAACTCAAGAAAACATAAATATACTCAAGTAACCACGATCCCAAAGGCCAACTAGCGCACAAAGAGCACACTCCTAAGAAAATATACAACCAAAATAAAAGCAAACCAAGGGGAGGACATGTGAGCTCCTAAATGTAGTAGGTATGTCTCACCTAGGATAGGCTCGAAACTCCCATGTACTATAAGTGGAGGTATGTAACCAGTTATAGTGGCCCTCAGCTTCAACGCATATAGTGACTATGTTGTCTGACCCCTACCTAGATGGGACACCTACATAAAAACCTCTACAAGTAACCCCTATGATACCCTAGCTAAGGCCACTAAGGTCACCTCAGTATAATCAATGCTTAGGCAAACAATCGCAGGCAGGATTGATCATATGGGTAGGGTAGCAAAGCCCAAAAATCTTGAAAGAGCCCCTCGATATGAATACAATCTTGGAAATATCTCTAGTGCTACTTAGTTATGACTTAGCCTTTGCATTTTTCCATATAAAAAAATGAAAAATGCAATAAAAGTCATCTAAAACTCTTAGTCTCTGCAGCAAGTATAAAACACAACCCCAACAAGACACTGAGACAAAAAAGAGTAATGCACTAATAGAAAAACAAAAAGGATAAATGACTAAAACTACTTTCAAAGAAAAACCAATGAAAAAGTGGTCTCTGGTCACAAGAGAAGCATCCAACAGACAACATCAGACGCAAGGAAGACCCAACCACACTCACAACCCACCCAACAACTTCCCACAACATCAAACTCACCAAAAGGGAGGATGTACGTGACTGTTTAAAGAACAACTGCATATATACGTGACTTTTGGCCAGAAAGGTGCATGTATATGTGGATTTTGGCCAAAAATATGCATGTATATGCGAGTTTTGGCCAAAAATCGGCATATGTATATGACTTTTAGCCAAAAACCTACGTATACAGAGAAGAAAGTGGTAAAAAGTAGGCCAAGGGTCAAACCAATAAAGGGAAGTGTCAATGGATGAAAATACTATAAAATGCAACACAAAAACAAGGAGAAACAAAGAGCAATTCAAGAATATCAAGCCCATTGTGCACCCAAACCCCCAAACAAAACAAGGAACATCCCCAGCGGAGTCGCCAATTCTGTTACAGAGAGAAATTCCTATGGCTTGGGGTACCACAACAGACAGCTTAACTCCAGAAATCAATCCTTTCCTATATGCAAGAGAAACCAAACAACTAACACTAAAGGATCTCGATTCGTACCTTATTCCGGACGATTTATGTAGATCCCCGTTGAGCTTTCCAACTTCAGCTTGAATTGATAAATTCCTTCCTCAACATTCAATAAACAAGACAAGCATACTATATATAATTGTGTTAGCTCTACTCTAGCATATATAATCAATAACATATAAGCATTTGAAATCATCCATGGATAAAATATTCATTCAAACACACATTATTGGACACGAAAAGATATTTCTATTAATATAAAATCAGAGATTACAATGAACACAACCTCTATTGGCACGTCTGTGAATTAGAGAAACCGAGTCCCCCATTTGGGCCTCCACCACTGCAATCCTCCATCTCTCGATAGCAAGCTCACAAGAAAAATATAAGCTTGGGAAGAACACAAAAGTGCTCCAAGGGACAAAGGGGATGTAGACACAAGCACAAGTTCTGGCAACAATGGACTATAGTTCTCTTGCTCTCAATTCCTTATGCCTTCAATGTATCCAAAGGGTTCCTTATATAGCTCTTCAATGGGGTAATGAAAGGTTGAATCCGAGTGATCTCAAGGCATATGGAAGGTCAGGAGATAAGTTAGTCGGATCCAAATCAAGGAAAACTCCAAAAGAATTTGGCCTTTTGCACACATCCCGATGTATGTAGTTTTAGGGGTCAAACCCACGTATATACGCGATAAAGGGTTTAAAAGTTGTGTATGGAAACTTTTACATGTTTTTAGGGATGATCAAGGAAACATCAAAAGAACAAAAATGGTCCATGGGGTCTAAGGAGTCTACATAGGGACAAGGAAGGCCATAAAAAAGTGTTTCCCCATGCGTCGTAAAATCAGCTATAACACCTGTCAAAATTATGTCGAGTGGGTACTCGTTGGATGTAGAATTTAATTCAGTATCCAACGAGCTCTCCGAATCGAAATTTGAGTAAAAACACAGGGATATATGTCGAAAATACAAACAAAAAAGTAGTTTTTTTTATGATACCTATCCCCAAGTTTATATTAAAAAATTGTTTAAGAGGTGCTCCTTTTTTGAATTTTAAAGTATTTTGATTGGCTAATACATGATGACATGGAATTTGTATTATTTTTAGAAGGCCCATTTTCAATTGAAATTTCCTCTAATGTCCATTTAAACTGTATTATGTATTTATAGTTTTAGATACACTTTGATTTACTTTTCTTTTAAACTCTCATATTCTATGTCCAGTTTTATTCCTTCTTCCATTTTATCCTCTAATTCGGTTTTATAACTGCTAATGGCAGCTACAAAACTTGTTACTACATTTCTGCTTAAGGCATTAGCCACTTTATTTTCTATCTCTTTAATGTGTTTGATTTCAAAATCATATTCACTAAGGAAAGATAACCATCTAGATTTCCTTGCATTTAGATTTTGTTGATCAAATAGATACTTTAGGCTTATGTTGTCAAACATTAGCAAAAATATTTTACCTATTAGATGATGGTGCCACAGTTTTAAAGCATGGGTTATGGAAGCCAACTCTAGGTCATAAGTTGCATAATTCTTTTCATGTGTTTTTAAATTCCTCGATTCATACGCAATTACATGACCTTCTTGTGTCCGTACTCCACCAAAACTTTTGTTGCATGCATTAGTGCATGCGACAAAATATTTATCTCGATCTGCTATTTTTAGAATGGGTGCAGTGGTTAATAATCCTTTCAATTTATTAAAACTTTCTTCACATTTTTATCCTAGACATATCTCTTGCCGTTTTTCTGTAACATTATTATAGGATTTGCAATTTTCGAACATCCTTCTATAAATTTCCCTATAATACCCTGTTATTCCCATAAAGGAACGTACATCGGTTACGTCATTGGGAACAGACTTGAATCAATTATTGATTTTATCTTATCTGGGTCTATCGATATTCCTTCTTCAGATATTACGTACCCTACATATTTTATCTTATCTTTATAAAATTCACATTTACTAAACTTAGCATATATTTTATGTTTCTTAAAGCTTGTAGTATTATATGAAAATGTTCATCGTGCTCTTCTTTCATTTCAGAATAAATTAATATTCCATCTATAAATACGACTACAAATTTGTCTAAGTATTTATTTAGGACATTGTTCATTAAGCACATGAAATTGGCCGGAGTGTTAGATAGACCAAAGGTCATAACCACAAATTCATAGTTCTCATATCTAGTTCTAAATGCAATCTTAAAAATATCTTCACCTTTAATTATGACTTGATGATATCCAGATATTAAGTCTATTTTTGAAAATATTGTCACTCCATGTATTTGATTAAATAGATCATCGATGCGGAAAAGAGGATACCTATTTTTTATTGTCATTTTATTCAGTAGACGGTAGTCTATACATAGACATAATGTATCGTCTTTCTTCTTAAGGAAAAGGACAGGTGCTCTCCATGAGGATACACTTGGTCTTACATAGTTTTTGTCTATTTATTCTTGTAATTTTAATTTTAATTCTTTTAGTTCCAAGATTTTCATTCAATAAGGAGCCTTCAAATTAGGTACCGCTCCTAGTAGTAATTCGATTGTAAAATCCACATCTCTCTTTGGAGTAATCCTAGAATTTCTTCTCGGAAGACATCTCAGAAATCTTATAGGATTAAAGTATTATCAAATATTGGCTTATATTCTTTACCAATATGTTCATTATTTATTATGTGTAGAACAAATACCCTACAGCCTTTTCTTACAACCTTTTTCATCTATAAGCCTGAGATTTGTCTAACAAAATTTTTTCTAGGTATTCATGTGATTGTAATCTTTTCTCCTTTATCATTTAAACAAGTAAAAGTTTTCTAAAAGAAAATTAATATTACTTGATATATTTCCAACCAATCCATACCTATTATGTAGAAATTCAGGCCTGTAGTAGATTAATTTCACTCACAGCAATTAACAATTGATCATGCAAATTATCAACAATGGAGACTGAATATGGAGCTGTAACACAAAATTATATTAACTGAGTGTACAATAGCCAACCCTGTAATAACATAGGCTGCTGAATATATAGAATACATGAGCAAATCGAATGCATAAGGAATCATCCAAATCTAGCATAAAGCAGGCTTACCCAAAATAGGCAAATCCCCATTAGGTGTAAAAGGCTGATCCCAAATCTATCAAGGACCCCACGAATTAGCAAGGGTGCATGGGAAAGCTAAAGAGTGGTCAAATGGAAGCTCATACATTATTTTTCATGGAGGAAAGAGTGGAGGAGGAAGAGGCAACAAAGCTGATTCACCTCACCTAGTCTTGCTTTCCTATGTGCCTTAAAACACTGAAAAAGCAGGCAATAAAGCAGAAAAAACAGAAGGGCACCTAGGAGGCCAGGAATAAAGCAGATTTGATTCCTAAGGCTTTCCCAAGCGCTCCATGAGTCAATAATGGCAAGTTTGACCTCTATGGATAGGCAATTAGCAACTTGCACATGGTGGGACTCATGGACTAGGCAAATAAGACAAAATAAATGAAATAATGTCTAAGTGGGTAAATACTATGGGTTGATTATTCTAACATATTAGGACATCATAAGATCCTGATGATAACACATTGAAATTCACTTGAGTTTTAAACTGACTCATAAGCAAATCACAACCTTCAACATAATTAACCACTTTCTTTTTAGTTCTGGTAGCTAACTCTACCATCCAAGACTTTTCAAAGATAAATTACATTTTTTCACTATGTTAGGTGACACATAACTCAAACTTGCATCGGGATCAATTAGAATGGAAATAGACTGGTTTTGTATCATACCTTGCACTTCCACCATGGAAGTCTAGTGATCCACCTGTTGATTCTCCAAGGCTGCATTTATTCTGGGAATTTAATTTTCCACATCTCCAACTCTTTCCTGTTCTTGAATCATATGCACGTTGCCGAAGTTCCCTTTTATGTTCAGACAATACTTGGTATATTGCAGTCCTTGAAATTCCCAGCACTTGACAGGTTCCTTAAGTTCATTATTTTTAACAAAATTTTCAGGAATATCCCTTCCTTTTGGTGATGCAGTATTTTGTGGTGCTTTATTTTTAAAATATGCTCTTTTATAGTTATTCTTGGATAAATTTTGAGAATTGTTCCCAAAACTCTTGTTTGACTTAAACACTTTTCTTTTCTGGTCAAAGTGACTTGTTCTCTTATTCTTCTAGTTAGGTAAAATTTCTCTCTTTTTACTTTGTTCATAACATAAATTATCCTTTCGCGTTGCCTCTTCAAGGGTTTTTGGGTTATCAAAATCAATTCTATCCTTGAAACTAATGGGAAAACAACTTAAAAATAGTTCTATTTTAGGATTTTCATCAATTATTTAAGGTACATATCTTAACAGACTTAAAAATTTGGTACTCAACTCTTTCATTGACATTGACCCCAATTTTAGCTCATATAATTCTTTAGCTCTTTCCTTGTAGTACTATTTAGATAAAAAATTCATTTTAAAATATGTTTTATATATTCTCCACGTTAGGTACTTCTCCTTAATATTTTTTACTTTTTTTATGTCTTGCCACCAGATGTCATATTTTCCGGTTAGGTTGTAGATAGCCATGTAAGCTTTCACTCTGTCAGAGTATTTATAAATATGGAAATATTTCTTCATTCCTGACAGCCAAGACTCGACTTCTTCACATTTTTCTACTTCTTCGTTAAACATGGGAAGCTTTATATTTTTAAATTCCCCATAAATTTCTTGATAAGGTTTATACTTCCTTCTCCTAGGTTTACGGTTTCTTTCACTACTGTCACTTGTGTATTTATACCTTCCCCATATGTGACCTTGGATTAACTTCTGAAGAAGATTCACTATTAGAATATTTTTCTTTCTTTCCCTTATGTTTGTAGGACATGGTTTCAGAATCAGTTTCATAGACATTTTTTTTATCTTTTCCTCTGTTATGTATTTTGTCTAATAACATCTGATTCAGTTCCAGAATTCTTTCATTATCTATTTTTATAGTTTGTAGTTCATCTTTTAACTCCTTAAATGTTTGTAGTAACTTTGAAGGTGGATTATTCAGTTCTACATAAATATTGTCTGGATTGTTGTGTTGAGATCCATTTTCAGGAGATGCTTCAACACCTTCCATTTTCCAACAAGAAAAATTTTATATTTTTGTACAGAGATAAATGTAAAATATGATCAATATATTTGTTTTTTGTTTGCATGCAAGTGAGCCAATCAGGCCTAGTTTTTGGAAACTCGCTCTGATACCACATGTAACATCCCTTTCAAAAATAAAAAATAAATTATTTAATGTATGCAACTTTATAATTTCCTAGGATATGTTATACATTATGCTTTCTTGGTTGTGATGATAATTAATAAAATGAATTTATGTCAATTGCAAGGCTCATGTGCCTATGTTTAGAATTTTTCAATAGCATACCTCTTTTTTACGACATTATGCCGATCCAATGTCATGGATTATGTTCGATACTATCTTGTGGTTATAACTGCTTTTAAAACTCTGTTGGTTGCATGTCATAAAACTATTTTCATTCTTCCAGTTTGTGTTCTACTTATGAGATATTAAAGAACAAGGTCATAGTCTTACTTAGCATTTAAGGCTAACACATGAACCTCCGTTTTCTCTTTGTGCATGTGGATAAGATCACCCTTAAGTTTTCTAAGGAACAAGTCATAAACTACAAGGCATCAAAACAACATAAGAAAAGGGGATCCACCTAGTTTTTGGAAACATCCTATACCCTAACCTAGTTTTAAATTGAAATTCATACTATATACTATACCATATACCATAAACTACATAGTGGGGACACTATGCAAAAGAGTTTGGTCTTTAATATGATGCAATGGTTGACATAAACTTTGGAACCAAAATGGTAAAAATGTTATGCAAAGGATGTGACATAAATTCATTCACATGCAGACCATGTGGTCATATTAAAAACTCCAGTTGGTGAAAAAGAGGCGTGGTGCAAAAACCTAGGGGTTTAATGCATATCAAAGGATGTGTATGTCATTTTGATGGGGTTTTGTTTGGTGTTTGTTGTTCTACCATTTTTGCACTCGGTCTCTGGTTGATCAACTTCATAACTCTTCTGTCCATGAACAGAGATGGAGGAGCCAAAAATCTCGACCCTTGACACCTTCTGAGATTGTCCAAGATCGATCAGTTCATTGGTAAAGTTTTTAATCCTCGTTCTAATGATGTTTGGGTGACTTTGATTAGATTTACAAATGTTGAGAAAGGTAATACTTCTTTTGCACTTCCAATAATATTTTTCTTCTTTTGTAGAATGGTTTATAAACTATTGTTTAACTCCCAAATTCATATGTGTGGGAGGTAACTGGAACGAGTCTCTGCATGAGGGTTTTGGTTGGATGTTGGTCAAGAAAATTGTGTAGCCGGTAATACTTATGGCCTTCCCTTTCATGGCTCTGTGGTCAAAACTTGGTGTCTTGTTGTATATTTTTCCCCATAGATTTGGGACGTCATCTCTGTGCCTGTTCTTCTGTCTGAAAGTGATAAATTTCCTTTGGTAACATTATGAACTTGATACTATAAAATTTAGTCGCTTGTGGAGTCATAGCGACTATGCCACATTTATAAAAAAAACATGTTTAATGTGAATCTAAAATTGTTCTACTAATTTGTCATTTTGATAATGTAATGGTTCTTTCATAACCTGTGAGGGATTATATACACCGTGCTTATTTCCTGTAATACTGTAACTTTGTTTTATTTAAAGCATTGTCACTTTGTGCAGTTTTACAATAGATGGGTTCTATTTCGATTATCGGTGCTATTTGGCTTTTTTTTACAGTTTTGTATAAGTTTATAGATAATGTGGGCATAAGGCCTTTAATCCATTGCATTCTTTTTTGGAAAGAAATATGGGCTATAGAGCCATTGCCAATAAACTATTACTGTTTATATTTTATGGAAAAGGTTATGGATGTATCACGCAAGGCTTTTCTATTTACCGTCTTTGAAAATTATTTTGATTTTACAAGTCGTTCTCCTTAAAGAAATAGTTTAGTAGGTTATGGAACCTTGGTGAAAAATATTATAAAGGATAGGTTAACAATTTCTTAGATCATGCGACGTCTACACAATCATTCTTGTTTATAAAGAAAAGGGTCGTAAGGCCACTGTCAATGATAACTACTATTATTTATTTCTAGTAATGGTTTTGATAGTTTTGGAAAGACCCGTGAGGTTTTCACCTTTTTCAGTTTTGAATCCTATCTTAATGTTACAATTTTTTTGTTGCCTTAAATCATAAAAAAATGTTTAGTTTGATAAGAAATGCAAGGTCATCCATGAGCCTGTACTTATGTTTTTTGTTTTCTTGATGGAACTTGTAAGGCCATTCTTTGCTTATGAATGATGAAACCTTTAAATAGGTTGACTAGAATGTTTATAAACACACTCTACTATTTTCTTAATGGACAATAATGATGTTTAAAGTAAAATATATAATCCCTAAGGTTGTTATGTTTTTAGTCTGTAAGTAATAGATTACAAATGATAATACCAATTCGTCTTACAACCTGTAACTAGTGCTGTAGCCTGTCGACAATCTAGATTTGGTATTTTAACATTAAATATATTGCAAGATATTGGACCATATCTCCTTTATAAAAAATAATTTCTGTGGAAAGAACTCTTACCTATACAGATCTGTAGACCTAGTTCGGTTATTTCTTTGATCTAAAGTTTTGCTTATCTACAGTATCTAGGGTTTAGATGTGAACCCCAAATAGGTTTAATTAAAGATTTCAGTTTGAAGTTAATAAGTTAATGGTGTAAGGATTTAACCTGAGCATATATATAAATGTGTATACTATGTTTATTTTCTATTAAAGGCTTAAACCGTAGGTATGTTTAACATAAGCATTGTTTTCATTTAAAATAAGCAACTATATATTATCTTATAAAAATCCTTATGAGTTTTATCCTCATTAAGATTTATCTATTTTATATATTTACTTATATGTCTCAGCAAGTAGATATATATATTTTGTAGTAACCTTTGCAATAGGTTTCTCTTGTAGGGTTTTCATAAAAAACAAGGGATTAAGATAACTAAGATATAGCACTATGATTAATATAACAAGAGAAGGAGAAACATTCATTAAGCTAGACTAATCTAACAGAGACACTTAGATTAGTAAGCCTTAAATATTCATTTTGACTAAACTAATTGTAGTTTTCTCTTTTTAAAATCATAAAACTCACTTGTAGATAGAAATACAGATCATATATAATAACCACAAATTATTATTAAAATGTGCAGCTACTTAGGATTCATTTAATTAAGAACACAACCGTAGACTTAAATCACAAGTACATATCAACAATTTGAACTTAGATAATTTTGCAGAAGGGGATAAACACCCAAAGGAGACTGTTCCACACAACCTTCTCCTAAAGCAGCCAAGATTACTTGCTTAGGACCCCTGAGCCTGTTCACTGAACCAGTAGGAAGAAGATCATTGGATAATATTCCACACTGCAACTTGCTATAACTCAACACTCAGTAGCAAACATAACTTAGCAATTCCACTTTAGCTATCCCCTCATCAAATTCATTGTGTGCCTGACTTTTTCAGTTTGCAGCAATCACAAGCTAAATTCACTTGAAACAAAATGAGTAGTGAGCCTCCTGCTCAATTTGATGATATTTATAAGATTACCTAGGGATTTGGGTCAGTTTTGGAATTAAATGAGGTAGCAGCTCAATTCCCCCTCTTAGGGAACAAGATGACAATTTTAGGGATTATGCTTCCTACAACAACTAGAAAGTGAAATGCTAGTCTTCCACTTATCAACCAAGCTTTTACAATTGCTCATTTCTCCTAGTGGGTCAGTGAACACTCATTCAATAGTTTTCCTTGGATAGGTCTCTCTTCTATTTAATTAGTAAAATAAATAATTCTTTAATTACAGTCATCCTTGACCAACTTGGTCATAAAAATTTATAATAAATTTAACATAATGTTTTCTGAAATAAATAATAAATATTTATGTTGTTTTATATATATTCCAATTAATTAAAAATAAAAATGTGTAGATCTAATTTATTTATTAAATAAAGGTTTTTAGACAAGTTGTCCATTCAAAAACCATTATATTCTTTTAATTTCTTTGGTCATTATTTTAAATAATTATGTGATAGAGTAAAATTTATAAGAATTAAATGTAATCTAAAATCCATCTTAACTTTATATAAAGTTTGAATTTCTTTTTATTTTAAAAATTTCTCCTCATAAGAAGATGACTCTTGTAAGTAAGAATTATTCTTATAAAAAAAACATAAAAAAGGAGACAATTAGCCACTTAAAGTATGATTATACATAAGAGTTGGTTTATAACCTACACGCACAAGTTGTTTTTTAAATTTAAAATTTAAGCTTACGCTAATGATTGTATAGTTTTTTTTAAAGTTTATATATAAGAATTGGTTTATAACCTTTTTTTTTCGACAGAAAAAAATTATAACTTTATATACAAAATACAAAATACAAAATTACATTTTGCAGATGAAACACTATCAAAATGATAAGTATCCATTTGACCAATACAATCAGCACAAAAATGATTATTACAAAAAATAAAAAATGATTCCTCATCACAAGTACAATATCCAATATACTGCAAATATCCAAAAAAGTATCAACAACTCGCTGTCCACAAAAATATACTGCACCATCCAAGATTGCATAATCATCAATATCTGCATAATAAAGTATACATTCCATGTATGCATGCAAGAAAAACTGTTGTCTTCCATACAAAAATTGTAAAATACCCCTGATACCTTAAAGCTACAAACCATTCAAGAAGTCTGCAAAAATAAAAGTTATCAATCTTTTCATCAATTAAAGCATTTATACTGCATCCATAACAGCATCAAAATAAAAAAAAGCATGCACAACATAAAGAATACAAGAATGAGACAACCATATTCACGTGGTTCACCTCGTCCACGAGGCTACATCCACCAAAGTTAGGCCTACCTCTTTGTTCATAAAGAAAATAAAATCACCTATCAAGGTGTACAACCTACATCATAAATGATGTATCATCATTTTCCTTATATAACAGAAGGAAACCTCATCTCGAGGCCCACATGAATAAAAAGAATAAACTACCAGAGTAGTCACGGCCTCCAATCCAACATTTGTTAAGATACCTTAAAGTCAGCCTTTCTGTGAATATTTAAATGTTAGTGACCTATTCTTATTTTGCATTTATTCTGGATTTTTCTTTCTTATTTCAAGGTGCGATTTCAGATCAACCACAACTAAATCATTTAAAAGGTGTTGGCCCTTCTTATCTGCTTAAGAACCTCTCACCGTTTTGAGTATTCTTCAAAAAGGTTTAAATCTGTCCCTGCTAGTCACTCATTTATCATGTTCCACGCATAGACAGAGGTAGGGGAAAGGTCATGAATCTACTTCAAAAAAAATTCAAAGGGCCCCAAAGAAGCCTATAACAAAAACATGCATATCTCGATGGGCTGTCTTCATGAAGACAAAATCGCTTATCTAATTGGCAACTCTATCCACACAAGTCGCAGGTCTAAAAGAAAACTTTATCAAAATTCAACGCTTATTTTAATGTGCAGAAATTAATATATATATATTGCATTATTTATATCATTTTTCAAATTAATATGACACCTCTCTATCCTTATATCTTATTTCATATCCTTAATACACATTGCAGTCGAGATAGTTATTTATAAATGTTTTATGTATAGGTTTTTCCTCAAGCTTAAAATAAGAGGAGTAACTGTGACATCTTACCTTTGGGCAGTATTTTCCAATCACAGAGAAAAAGGGGTTTGATATTCCCCGCATTGATGTCGATGAAAATAATCACGAGTCAAGCCAGGTTTTTCAAGGACCACCAGCACGAATTAACACGACCTCTGCATTTTCTAAAGTTGTACCAAGTTACTCCTCTCCCTTATATCCTGTGACCTCTGGGCAGTACTTTGCAAATCGCAGCGATATTTCTATAGGAAAAATGCGGTGACGTCTAGGCCATACAGGAAAAATCACAATGATCTTCTAAATGCCAAAAATGCATACTCATTCTTAGATTTGGTAGTGGAACTATTATGTTGCCGGATCCTAAGAAACTCCCGATAAGGAGAGCCGAAAACCCTAAGCCGAGCCTTCCCTGGAACGATGGTGCCATTCTCTTATCTTCGATGCCATTCCTCCCCCTCAAGAGAGCCTGATACATGATTAAATAAGGCTCAACCCTAAGATTCCCCTTGATGTACATGAATTTGAATTAAAACTGCCATCCCTCATAGTCAGGAAGATTTCCCCTTAATTTTGTTGTCCATTAAAGACCAACAATCATTTACCGTTCTTTACTTATGGTGCGCAGATATGCCTTCATTTAAGGAATTGAATTTGCCTTCATTTTTGCTGGGAAAAATCCTCCTTTTGAGGTGTAGTAATCAATTGGAGGCATGCGCCCAACCACCCTTACCTTTTTATAACTCTTACTGGAGAGATGCTAAAATCTTTATTCCTTTTTAATATGGTTATTCATTCTTACGACGGTTATCCATATGTAATAAGGCACATATATGTGTAATAAAATTGCCTCCGTTATATATTATAAATATGTTTCTTTAATATATGGTGTTCCACTTCCACACTTACTATCATATAGCGTTGCCCTAAGCGCAATGTTCCAATTTTCTAACTATATAATTCATTTCATATATATTTCTTCTCTTCTATATATCATACCTTTGTTTATCCTATCCATATCTATACGTCTCTAGTTCTTTGAATTTTTTTCTCCTTGGTTCTTTCTTCAAACCCCCCCCAACCCTCTCGTCAAGGTAACTAGGCATCTTGAGTTGGGATAAGTTTTTATCCATGATGGGCTTAGTTAGCCCTTTTGTTCAGTTGTGTCATTGTATTTTTATCATCTAAGTATTTTCACTTAGATAGTTAACTTTTAAAATCCACAAGGTGTTTGTCTTGGTGAGGCCTTGGCCTTGAGCTCCTCACCGAGACAAGTACAATAATATGGAAAATTACAAAATATTCTAGGGCATAGGAGAGGGATATTACATCCTTCCCCAATAAAAGAAAGAACATCGTCCTTAGTGTTTCTTGTTTCTTCGACAAAACTTTTATCCTTCTCTGGAGTCATCTCTTCTTGCTTCACCTTGTTCGGATCTCTCTTTCGGTTTTCTTTTCTGATCCTTGTGGGTTCGTAGGACCTGCAAAAATCGGGTCTACCCAACTTTCACATAGATAAGAGTTAATTCATCATGAACGTAATTAGCAATTCTTTTGCAGCATCATAACTACAGCTTAGTCCTTTCAGTAATTCATGTCCAAATCACAATTCAACTTAAACAAAAGGCATAGATTCCTTTGCAATCTACAATTTTTTTAGTGTTCATTGGTGCCATATTACCCAATTATTTTCCATAATGCAATTGATACATCAATAAAAACATAACTACAAGCATTGAAATCCCATTATATCAATAATGTCAATGCTAGAAATCCATTATACAATTTTTATAATCCACAATGGCTCCAATATATACTTGTCAGTTCTATCTGTCAATTAATCAACATATTACCTCATCGGTACAAGTTTACCTGCAATGCACATACCTTTTTCCGCATTGTCCCTTTCTTTGGATGTCCTCCATCCTAGTACATCGAGTGCCAATAGTACTCCAAGTACCAATTCAAGCCACCCAACACAAGGACGATACCAACCCTTCGTGTATCTCCTCTATGCCATTCAGGGTTCTTTTTCATTATTCTTTTCTCTGGATGTTCCTTCATCCCAGCACACCAAGTTCCAATTCAAGCCACCCAACACAAGGACGATACCCTGTACCCCTCTTAGGCGTATCTCCTTTTTGTGCTCTTCAGGGTGCTTCACCAAGCTGAGGCACTCCGTTCTCACACACCTCCACAGCACCTAGAGGTTATTCTCTTCACAGAGTCCCCCACTCATGTGACAGTTCTCTAATGTGTGCAGAATGAGTCTTAACCAAATGTCTTACATCTAGGCATCCCTAGAATGCATAATGGTCCCTCGCTGGCCTGGGGGAAAACAAGGTAGATTTTAACCACTACCTCCATCACCACTCCCTCGTGGTGATAACTTTATACACATGAGATTTACCTCATCATAGTCTTGGAGCTTTATCCTTTTCTCATGGCCATAATTTTCCATGCCTGCAATCACTCCATAGGTGGTCAGTTTATCATATCATTAACTCAAAGAACATCAAACTTTTAGCATAAATCATGCCTTACCCCCTTTCTCATTCATCAGTAAGAGCCTTTTCAATTCTTTTAACACTAGAATTGACAAGAAAGCATTCACACAAAGCCACAAACCTTTTCTCATTCATTAGTAAGAGCCTTTTCAATTCTTTTAACACTAGAATTGACAAGAAAGCATTCACACAAAGCCACAAACCTTTTCTCATTCATCAGTAAGAGTCTTTTCAATTGTTTTAACACTAGAATTGACAAGAAAGCATTCACACAAAGCCACAAACCTTTTCAATTTACTCATAAACTAGTAGGTCCTTATCCTATTAAGAGTTAGAATTCCACAGGAAGAGTTTATTCCCTTTCTTACCATACTAAAATATATCACACACATTGATTGATTTTTAAGTAATCCTGTACTAATGGGGAAAGGCAACTGTGATTTAGTTTCCTTTTGAAAAAAAATACAATGTATAATAAAAATATAATTAAATAAAAAAAACAAAGGAAACCATCTTTTCCACTTCTAGTCTTTACACCTAAACTAGCAAATAGAAACAATTTTACCGGAGTAAATGTGGGGCCTGTATTTAGAGGCCGTCCCTCTTCTTTTGCAAGCAACAATACATATAAATAACCACATCTTACGAATGCATTCTCATCTTTTGCAAACAACAATATATTTAAATAACCAAATTATTCTCATCTTTTGCCAATATAATTAAACATTAATAACCAAACTTTATGGCTCGCATCCTTATCTTCTACAAACCACAATAAATATAAATAACCAAAATTTTAGGTTTTCATTATCATCTTTTGCAAGTGATAAATATAAATAACCACACTTTATAGCCTGCATTCTCATCCTTTGAGAACAAAGGAAATATAAATAAACAAATGTGAAGGCTTGCATTCTCATATTTTGTAAACAACAATAAATTTAAATACCAAACTTTCTGTCTTGCATTCTCAGCTTTTGCAAACAGCAATAAATATAAATAACCACATTTTACTAATGCATTCTCATCCTTTGCGAACAACAATAAATTTAAATAACCAAATTATTCTCATATTTTATAAATAAAATTAAATATTACTAACCAAACATTACGGCTTGCATTCTCATATTTTGAGAACAATAGTAAATATAAATAATCAAAATTTTTGGTTTGCAATGTCATATTTTGCAAACAGCAATAGATATAAATAACCACTCTTTAGGGCATGCATTTTCATCCTTTGAGAACAACAATAAATACAAATGACCAAACTTGACGTCTTGCATTCTCATATTTTGCAAACAACATTAAATTTAAATAACCAAATCATTCTCATCTTTTACAAATAGGATTAAACCTCTTTAGTTAATCCTTCTTTAATGTTAAGCAGTTATTAACATGTTCATGCTATATATTTATCTTTTCCTATTAGTACATAACCTATAAAGCAATAAAAACTAGTTGAGTGTGCTCTCGAAAACCTTGGCACACTAGCTGAACAGTTCTCTATGCCTACAACTCACAAGGTAAATATCATTGCCGTCACCCATTCTTGGCTAAATAAAAATCCTCTGTGCATATATTCCAGTCTTACACAGAAGATAGAGGCCTCTCGAGATAAGTATCCAATTATTGGTACATCATTATTAGCACCTAACAATTAAAAGGAATCACTATTAGGGGACCATTTCAATCAAGTTCATATTTCTAATTGTGCATAGCAAATAATTAGAACTGGATTCTTTTTATGGAGGGTTGCAAGCATGTTGTGCAAAAATTAATATTTTGTATAAAAATATACTTATTTTCATCAGTGTTTCTCAATTGTGTCCAACTGTCCTTTGAGTCCATAACCAAGCTGAAAAAGTGGCCATGGAGTTCAATTTCCTGTGCAACCTCACACTCCAATTAGGGAAACGGTTTTCCTATTGTCAAATGGATCCTACCTAAGGAATGCTCGGATGACAAGTGCTATAGAAGCAAAAGATGGCCACACCGTGTCCCTTGGGGTAGATCATCATGAGGCCCAGTGGTAGTCTACGTTTCTTTTAGGGGTCAAGGAAAGTCAACAAGGGCGGAGAAACTGTCAACCCTGGGAGTGCATACACAAAAAAAAGGAGAATTGCAGTTATATCAAAGGACTATAAAAACAGTCTTAGCAGGCAGAACTCCTATTCTAGTATAGCTGCTTTGGGCCACTCCTATATCTTTCCCTAATAAGAAAATAGAATCTCACCAGAAAAATAAAATTATAAGAAAGAAGATTAATAGACTGATTATATTTTTGTACACTTATACAATTACCTTTCTTATGAATTAAAGACAGATCCCCTGTAAATAATTGAAGCTGTTATCGCAGATGGCACAAGTTTATAAGGGTTCTCTATTGAGCATGAATCGCGTAGATTTGCTGTCCTCGATATAGATCCTACCAGTTTAGTTGCGACAGTTAATCCAAAAACAAAGCAGGCCTTGGGGAGACGACCGCAATACCTTATCATTTAGTTTCAGAGTCTGAAAATAGTAAGTTTCAAATGAAACTAGCACCTATACATCTTTATAGCCTTTATCTAACTCATCACGGAGAGGGTTAAAAACGTAATCATACATTACTATTCTGTCCATTCTGAAACCACTGAGATGCAGTGAAGGTTCGAGGTATTCAAGGTTTTATATGTATTCCATTTGCCCGATCTATGATTTACAGCTAAATGCAAACATATCATTACCCGACCAAAATCACTAATCATGACACATGCCCTGATAAACTATCACAGAGGAAGAAATCGCATACCATGTATCGATCTGTAACTTAGCATGAAAAACCATTAATATGTTCACATGTTCAGATTTCCTTCATGGGACTGAAGGGATAATGGAAATCAAATTAGATCTATGACAATCATACCGACAGGTGGTATATCGCATTAAAACTCAGGCTCAGTTCAAAAATAGGCGAGTTTGGACTCGGTCCTAGTCCAATCGCACCCTCTAGAATTCAGGTGTAGGCTTGTTTAGGGATTTTAGCTTATGCAAACTCAATTGTAGACTCCAACATTCAGGTTTACACATCTTAGGTTTTACATTCTGCATGCCCCACTATATGGGTTTAATCCTTAATGCAGAAATTCTATCCCTTCAACGCTAAGGATTCTGTCCTACCCAATTCAAACAACTTGCAAGCGAGATTGATAGAACACAAAACTCATATGAAATAAATTCAAAATATCAGTAACCTGACTTACGTACATAATAATATCTGTACCTGAGATGACGGTGCGCGGTGATGGCCGTAGGTTCATGAATTCCTGTCCTGTGATGACGGCATAGGGTGATGGCCACCACTGTGTTTTTTTTTCTCGCAACTTCTATAAATAGGTAAGGCTTGTTCCTTCCCGAGAACCTTCTGCAGTAGGGTCACATACCAATGCTCTCATGGCTATGAAGGGTTACCCTCGCTCGGCAGATCATGGAAGATATGCTCGGATTCACTGCTATGCAAATAGCAACTCCGGCTCACACAATCACTGGGAACTAAAATGTGTGCCACAATAAAGACCGGTATTCGAAGCTTGGCACTTTCCCCCTTCTGTGAACTGTTCTGCAAAAGATGAAATCAAGAGAGAGTGCCGCAATTTCTTCCTAAGGTAATCCTGCAAAACTATCATGTTAGCCCATTCTTGAGGTCCAGTGTTGTAGCTGGATCTGATACCATATGTAAAATACCCCTGATACCTTAAAGCTACAAACCATTCAAGAAGTCTGCAAAAATAAAAGTTATTAATCTTTTCATCAATTAAAGCATTTATACTGCATCCATAACAGCATCAAAAGAAAAAAAGCATGCACAACATAAAGAATACAAGAATGAGACAACCGTAGAATACAAGAATGAGACAACCATATTCACGCGGTTCACCTCGTCCACGAGGCTACATCCACCAAAGTTAGGCCTACCTCTTTATTCATAAAAAAAATAAAATCACCTATCAAGGTGTACAAACTACATCATAAATGATGTATCATCATTTTCCTTATATAAAAGAAGGAAACCTCATCCCGAGGACCACATGAATAAAAATAATAAACTACCAGAGTAGTCACGGCCTCCAATCCAATGTTTGATAAGATACCTTAAAGTCATCCTTTCTGTGAATATTTAAATGTTAGCGACCTATTCTTATTTTGCATTTATTCTGGATTTTTCTTTCTTATTTCAAGGTGTGATTTCATATTAACCAAAACTAAATCATTTAAAAGGTGTTGGCCCTTCTTATCTGCTTAAGAACCTCTCACCGTTTTGAGTATTCTTCAAAAAGGTTTAAACTTGTCCCTGCTAGTCGCTCATTTATCAGGTTCCATGCATAGACAGAGGTAGGAGAAAGGTCGTGAATCTAATTCAAAAAAAAATCGAAGCGCCCCAAAGTAGCCTATAACAAAAACAGGCATATCTCGATGGGCTGTCTTCATGAAGACAAAATCACTTATCTAACCGGCAACTCTATCCAAACAAGTCGCAGGTCTAAAAGAAAACTTTATCAAAATTCAACGCTTATTTTAATGTGCAGAAATTAATATATATATATTGCATTATTTATATCATTTTTCAAATTAATATGACACCTCTCTATCCTTATATCTTATTTCATATCCTTAATACACATTGCAGTCGAGATAGTTATTTATAAATGTTTTATGTATAGGTTTTTCCTCAAGCTTAAAATAAGAGGAGTAACTGTGACATCTTACCTATCGGCAGTATTTTCCAATCGCAGAGAAAAAGGGGTTTGATATTCCCCGCATTGATGTTGATGAAAATCATCACGAGTCATGCCAGGTTTTTTTAGGAACACCAACACGAATTAACACGACCTTTGCATTTTCTAAAGCTGTACCAAGTTGCTCCTCTCCCTTATATCATGTGACCTCTGGGCAGTACTTTGCAAATCGCAACGATATTTCTATAGGCAAAACGCAGTGACGTCTAGGCCATACAGGCAAAATCGCAATGATCTTCTAAATGCCAAAAACTCATACTCACTCTTAGATTTGGTAGTGGAACTATTATGTTGCGGTATCCTAAGCAACTCCCGATAAGGAGAGCCGAAAACCCTAAGCCGATCCTTCCCTGGAACGCTGGTGCCATTCTCTTATCTTCGATGCCATTTTGCCCCCTCAAGAGAGCCTGATACATGATTAAATAAGGCTCAACCCCAATATTCCCCTTGATGTACATGAATTTGAATTAAAACTGCCATCCCTCATAGTCAAGAAGATTTCCCCTTAATTTTGTTGTCCATTAAAGACCAACAATCAGTTACCGTTATTTACTTATGGTGCGCAGAGATGCCTTCATTTAAGGAATTGAATTGGCCTTCATTTTTGCTGGGCAAACTCCTCCTTTTTAGGTGGAGTAATCAATTGGAGGCATGCGCCCAACCACCCTTACCTTTTTATAAATCTTACTGGAGAGATGCTAAAATCTTTATTCCTTTTTAATATGGTTATTCATTCTTACGACGGTTATCCATATGTAATAAGGCACATATATGTGTAAGCAAATTGCCTCCGTTATATATTATAAATATGTTTCTTTACTATATGGTGTTCCACTTCCATACTTACTATCATATAGCGTTGCCCTAAGCGCAATGTTCCAATTTTCTCACTATATAATTCATTTCATATATATATCTTCTCTTCTATATATCATACCTTTGTTTATCCTATCCATATCTATACGTCTCTAGTTCTTTGAATTTTTTTCTCCTTGGTTCTTTCTTCAACCCCCCCCCCCCCCAAACCCTCTCGTCAAGGTTACTAGGCGTCTTGAGTTGGGATAAGTTTTTATCCATGGTGGGCTTAGTTAGCCCTTTTGTTCAGTTGTGTCATTATATTTTTATCATCTAAGTATTTTCACTTAGATAGTTAACTTTTAAAAGCCACAAGGTGTTTGTCTTGGTGGGGCCTTGGCCTTGAGCTCCTCACCAAGACAAGTACAATAATATGCAAAATTACAAAATATTCTAGGGCATAGGAGAGGGATATTACAAAAATTATCTCCATCATGGCTTAAATTAGGAAAATAGTATCCATAAACCAGATAGCATATGATAGCATAATCATATGTCAAAATCCCTTCAAAATTTCCAGTGATCAGCTCAGAATGAACAACAAAAAAACATTAAGTCCAGGAAAAATATTTGTCAACCAGAATGAGTAACCAAAAAACATCTCAGAAAATCTGATATGTATCAATTCTCTGAGACCCAAAATACTCAGAAATATGCCAATATCCATTCTGAACTTTCCCACCGACATTGGCTAAGTTATCAAGCTACACGTACACGTTGTTTTTTAACTTTAAAATTTAAGCTTACACTAATGATTGCATAGTTTTATTAAAGTTAACATATATTCTTATATGTTGTGAGTGCATCTATCCATATTGAAATGTTCAACACCTCACTATTTTTAAATATACAACTTAAAATATTAAAATGTAAAGTTCCTTATTACTTTTAAATAAATAAAAATTAAAATTTAGAAAATAATATTTAAAACTTGGTTAAGTATCTCTTTTATGATATCTCTTTAATTATAGATTAAAATAATGTTCATCTAAATTAGATATCATATACTACTTAAATTTCTTTAACTTTTCATTTAAAATAGATTTAAATTTTAATATATAAAAAATAGTAAATATTTTAATTATTAAATAATGTTAAATTGAGGAATATATATATA
>LPNX010281477.1:134991-167040 GCA_001517045.1 Pseudotsuga menziesii
AAAATCATTCACAATCTCTATTGACTTCTTATATCCTCAACCAATTTATTGGCTCATCACACACTCACACACACAAAGTTCATCATCTATTAACCATTATTCATTAATGATAATGTTATATTACTGTTTTAGTTTCTTTTGTACATTAACCTTTATTTTCTCTTGCTTACATAGTCTCATCATAAATCTAGTTAACACCATCCATAATCCAATCTTGTTTTTCCAATAAGGAGAATAATTATTATTTAAACAACATCGAATTACGGGGCATTAACTTGAATCAATTACATAGTTAACACACAATACCAAATATGGACAACACGTGGTTCACCCCATCCATGGGGCTACATCCACCAAAATTGTTAATCTTTTATTATTTTATCCAGCACTTGATCCAACACAGAGAAATTACAATTTAGTAGCACATGCTGCAATTTTTCCTTTTCATTGTTCTATAATAATTTTTGTATAATCACAAAGAGGTTATCACAACTTTAACTTGGATTCCCCAATTATCCATAAATTTAAGGTCCTCATTAATAATTTACATAATTAATGGTTAAGTATCTCCACTTTTATAAACCAAGTCTTGACACAAATTAAGAAGCATTTTAAGTCTATAACTCTTTATTGATTAGATTCAAACTTTCAACTACCATTATACAAATGGAAGAAAACAAACTTTGACAAATCTTTTCTCTAATATTTTCAATAATACGAATTTTCAATTAACTCTCTTCTTAAAACTCTATGACAAAAAGCATTCTTTTTTTTCACTTTTAAAAGCCACATTATAAAGTTTTACCTCTTTTTATTAACCAAATATACCATTAACTTAATTTTCTTTTAAATAAAGAAACTAACTTATATTTTTTTTAAAGATATAAACCTGAATTCATATCTTAATCATAATATTTTATTTAAGGCTAATTAAACACAAAACTACATCCTACACAACTTCCAAATTCTACCTGTAATTTTCTAATTTCGACTTTTAACTTTCCACAAGTGAAAATAAGTATTGATGATACCCTCTCCTATGGCGGCCAGTCGTTTTTCGGGAATCATACTCATATTAGATAGGTACCACGGATTGCTATGTCCATAGTGATTGGATATCTATTATTGGTTGGAGTAAAATTTAATTTAATAATCACCTTTTTTTAATTTTTTTATCACGATAGTATTGTTAATTTATATAAAAGTTATTATGTTTTCAAAAACATCAATAATATATATATTTAATTAATAAAGTTTATTTAGTTTTAATTTAAAGATTTACTTTAATATTATATCATTAAATTTAGACTATACAGTATTAGAAAAATAAATAACTTGACTTATATTACTTTTAGAGGATGTTACAATATTCTATGAGAGTAAATTTTTGTATATTACGAATCTCAATTTTTAAATAATAAAAATATAAACTATATTCTTACCATTATATTATTTACAAATATCTATCTTCGTTTTAAATGAGTTTTTTAAATATGAATTTAAGAAAATCATTATATTGTAAATGTTGGGATGTACCGGTTTATATATTTAAAATATAAAAGGAGTTTCAAATAAAAATAGGAGACATTTATTAAAAAATGATAATATTAAAGATATTTATTGAAAAGGGATTCAAGAAGTGATTTGTTTGAACAATTTATCTTTCTCGGAAAAGAAAAGTTAAAAAAAAAATATTATAAATTCTAAACCTTTGAATGGTACCAAGGATCTTTTATTTCCTTCTTGACACGATTTGGTAAAACTGTAACTATTATTGTTCTTGAAGTTAACAGGTAAAAGTGTTTTGATTAGTGATTAGCTAAGAGCTTTTCTTCCATGATGATGTCGTAGTTTTCCTTAAAATAAGAGCAAGTTTATCATTTAAAAACAACAAGACAAGCACACAAATTTAAAAATAAACAGAGCATCTTCTAAAATCCATATATATTTATATAAAACGAGACAGACCAAAGAAATCCTAAATGGCATCTTCCCACGTGGGAGCAATGAAGAAAGAAAAAATGACAAATGCTCTTGACCTTTGACTGTTATTATAATCCTTCAAAGGATTAAAAAGCAATGAGAGAAAACAAAGTATACACAAAACGATTGAAATCCTAAAAGTTATGTAGGTATAAGCTGGATTGAAACCACATAGTCTGTTAAATGTTCAAATGCTTGATTTATCAATGTTTATATTGTTTTATTTACAAGTTTTTTTTATTTGATAATCTAAATGAAAATGATAAATCCAAGTGAACCTAAATATTCAAAAAAAATTATCACCATGAATCCAAGTTAACCTAATATTATATAAAATCTATCATATTTTTTTTATTTCACAAAAGTAAATAATACTTTTTGGGTTCGTATTTTTGACATATGTCTATTTTCTGAGTGGAAGAGCTCTTTGGATGTAGAATTGAATTCCGCATCCAACGAGTACCCACACTGCATACTTTTGACGGACCCCGCTACCCCAAAAACAAGAAATACTTGAGCTCGTTGGATGCATAATTGAATTCCGCATCCAATGAGTACCCACACTGCATACTTTTGACAGACCCTCTACCCCAAAAACAAGAAATACGTAATGAAGGTATTTCTTGTTTTTGGGGTAGCGGGGTCCGTCAAAAGTATGGAGTGTGGGTACTAGTTGGATGTGGAATTTAGTTCCGCATCCAACGAGCTACAGATGGAGATATGTCAAAAATACGAACAAAAAAAATAGTTTTATTTCATGACAAATATGTCGATTCAACCATTATGGTAGACTCATTTTATTGAAATTCCATTGTTTCTTGAATTCCAACTCGCAAAATTGATTGTTGCTGCATTTTCTTATAAGGTCCAGTTTAGACCCCAAATTTCTTGTAATGCTAATGTACCACCCATCAACCATAAGGATACATGTTCTAACCTATTTGAACGTCTCACCCTTATCCTAATGAACTCAATGAAAGAAAATGTTTGTTGCAAGAGATTGATGCTAATAAAACATTTTTATTTAAGATTTGGGGTGGATTACGGCCTATGTTTTTTCATTTAAGTACAAGGATGAGACAAGTGTATTGTCAAGATTGATTCTATGGATGAATGGATAACTTGTAGCAATGCAGTATGTGAGATAAAAAAGAAAAAGAATATAAACAATAATTGATACTTGATAAATGGATAACAAGAAGAATGTCTATGATAACATGTAGCTAGGCATGGATAACTCACAATTGAGCAGATTAACTGGAAGAATATGACGAATAAAAAAATACCACAAACTATATGTGTTGGTGTGCTAGTTATATTAGTCATTTTATTCAAGCTGAATATGTTAATTTGTTTAGACTATTTGCATTTTTTTTTGGAGTTTTAGCAGGAATCTGGTAATGGATAAAATAGCTGAAATCACAGTTTGTGTTGCTAGAATTGCAATTTTGACTATAGAAATAGATTCAGCAACTTGATTAACCCCTAAGGAGGATTATACAATTTCAGTAACCCAAAACTAAAATTTCAGCAAAATTTCAGCTATTTCTACCAACTTTTTGCTTTAAAATCCACTTAAAAATATGGGTACAAATCATCTACGGATAAAGTTACTTCATTTCAAACCAATAAAGTAAAAATCATGGGCACATGCACCTCATGCATCCACTTGATTACACTCAAATTTGAAGGGTGGGTCTTGATTTAAATTGGAAGGGCGTCTATTTTCTGAGCCTTTTAGAGATGAAGAGAAATATAAATAATTGTCTTTTGACTAGTATAAATTAATCAAACCTTTTCAAAAAAATCCAAAAAAAATATATTGTTTTTTCAACGCTTGTTGTGAAAGCATGCATGTATGTGATGGAGGAGCCTAAATCAAATGAATCCTTGCAACTCACTGTGTATGTCGCGCAAAGGTGGAGTTCACAGGAATGCCAACGTATCCCGCTAGCGTTAGCAGTACATCTGAAGAATCCGAAACGACACGTAGGTCGCCTTTGGTTTTGAGGCCTAAGGCTCGGAGAGTAGTAGTTAATGTACCGCCGACTACCTTCCCATTTCTATCTTCATTACTCAAGAATTCTACAAATTCTTGCAGTCTGATTCCTTTGACGGTCTGTCTTCTCAAGTAGCTTCCATGAATGGAGGTTGAGGCCCAGAAGAGTAATTCTTTATTACTTCCTAGTTTCAGTGAAAACAAAGCAAGTAATCACAAGTTTTGTAATAGCTTTTGTAATGATGTTTAAGGACTTTTTCGAAGAATTGGAGCGAACTGAAAATGCTACAATATGAAATTGATGTTTCATGGCTGCTGTACTGATAAGAGAAAGTTTTCCATTTCGTTATTTCTGATTTTTAAAAATAAGTTTGTTTTAAGGAAACAATTCAAAGAAGTGCAGCTTTATTTTATATAGTAAATCATATATGGTTTTCTTCAAAGTTTTGTTTAGGGAAAGAATACTAAATTTTGTATTAGAGGCTTCCAATTCTACCGCCTTTGTTTTTGTACTATAGGAGGCTATTTTTATATAGTGTTATGTCTAATCATAGTATATTTTTTTTTGTTTTTTTTTGTGTTTAATGTATAATAGTGTTTTTTCATAATGAGATGATGAGATGATGATGATAGCTATTAAAGTTAAGTGTATTTTGACTTTATAAAGTGGCTTGTTTAGTTAATGATTTTGAAAAAGTTTTTCTTTATTTTAATAAAGTTAATGGTTTTCTTTAAAGACATATTTTTTATTTTTTAACTTCTAGATTAAGAATGTTTAGTCTTTATAATATTTTTATTTTATCTTATTTTCTAATTATTTATCAACTTTTTTTTAAATAAATAAAAAATCAATTGGATTTCTTTAAAATATTTATTTAGTCAAATTTTTAAATATATCTCTCTATGTATACTATGTTTTTTTTACTCAATAGTTATTATTTGATAGTATGTTTTATAATTGTTTTAAATGTATTAAGTAGAAATATCTCAATCTAATTTATATTTTTTTTTAATTTGTATGTTTTTAAAATAACCTTTCTAAAACACATACACAAAAAAAGAAAAACATGTATTTAAAAAAAATTGCATCTAGGTTAGAGTGTGGATTTGAGTTGGCATAGAGATATCTTCTGAGTACACAAGCAAACTAAAAAAAGATAGAGAGCACATGTTAACATGGAGTTTGAAGATGCTAGGACCTCATATCATTATTAAGTTACATAGCTTAATGGAGCACTTGAGACAAGCCTAGATAAAAAAAAATTAATTTTCATTAAAATAATATACACATAAATACAATGATATAAGTATTGGTTTCATATTCTAAAGTATTCTCTGGGATTCTAGATAACATTTCATATTCACCAAATAGATTAGGTTTCCAACACTTACTCCAAACAAACTCACCTAAACTACATAATTGTATCACATAAGTTATTTCCATATACCAATCATAGGTACACATAAGTTTTTGTTGTTTTCTCATATATCACTACTCATAAAACTTTGGTTGCTCAAGTAGACGCAATAATAATACTTTGCATGGTATAAGTATGACATTGAAGTTTTCTACAAAAATTAAGAGGACATTCAGATGCTTTAACACCTTGTGCATGAACCCTAATTCCTAAAAAAACATCTTATGCCGGAAGTCTCTAGGTTTTTGGTCCACGAGCATCGCGTGGAGAACCAGATCCATCCAACCAACCACAACCATCCAATAACAATCTACCTTTATGTTCCCCACAAGGTGTGCCATATTTTAGCCTACAAAAATGAGCAAATTATGGAGAACTGTGGAGAATACATTGAAAATCAAACAGTCACTGTATTACCAAGGAACAGTCTCTGTATTACCAGGGACGCAAGTTGAGTCACGCATCCGAAGTCCGGTCATATACTCATATTCCTCGGTTTCTCCGGAGACACACTTATTCAAACCCTAGAAATTATTTGAAACTTTAAACCGACCATTTAAAATAACGACTTTCAACGTTAACTAACACATGCCACACTAGAGAGTTGTTATTCAACCCAGAAATTTGTTGAAATAACTCACGCCACACTAGCGTGTTCTTAGACGATCCACATTTGATATGTCTATTCCCTCCCGTGTTCTCTACGAACGAGGACTCGCTCCATGGACCAGACTGCAATTCATTTGATGTTCAGAATATTCAATCATAATTTCAAACTTTCAAATCTGAAAACTTTGGTCTGACTCCGCTCCTTCCCATCTCTGTTTTGTATTTATAGGCGATCGCTGAATATTGTATATTGTATTAGCAAGTTCATCTGCAAGTGCAAACCAGTCATAAATCCCGTTTTCATTATTTCCATATATATATCCATTATCGAACAGATCATTCTGTCGAAGATTCATTCTCTAAACTAAAATATGATGAAAATGAAAACCAATGTGTCTCTTCTTGTGGCTGCTGCTCTTATGATTGCGTTGGTGTTTAAGGAAGTCCCAATACTTATGGTTGCTGCTGCTCCTCCGGGATCTCAACCCAACCCTAATGTTCCAACTCCTCCGCCAAAGCCACAGAAGATCAGTAAAGTTGATTCCTCCGTTGAGGCGTGGGCAGCAGGAGGAAGACAATCAGTTAAAGCTGATAGGACTCCTGGATCTCAACGCAACCATAATGTTCCAACTCCTCCGCGAAAGCTACAGAAAAGCAGTAACGTTCATTCTTCCGTTGAGGCGTCGGCAGCAGGAGGAGGGAGGCAATCAGTTAAAGCTGATAGTACTCCCGGATCTCAACCCAACCCAAATGTTCCAACTCCTGCTCAGAAACATAGTACTGTTGATTCTTCCATTGGGGTATCGGCAGCAACAGGAGGATATATAGCTGTCCTCCGTCAAGTCAATGTAACTCCCATGTCCCAACTCCGGGATGTTGCACTCGACAATCAAAGAAGGAGCAGCAAGTGAGAGTCAATGCAGACAAGGAGGAGGGGTTAATTAGGGATTATAAGGCTTCCATGAATGCTAGAAAGCATGGACCAGTGGATCATACTTATTATTATTAAATACCCCAAAAATTTAGTTGCCTCTTGAACCAGAAAGCATCTCAAACAAACGCTTTATTTTTAATAATGAAATAGGATTTCAAAGTTCAACTTATTCTTTTACAAGAACAATAAAGATGTTTCTCGTACACAACACAGCTAGTATTTCTTCTGTGCAGCCATCATACTGTAATAGGATTTCAAACTATTCATTCATAAACAGAAATATAGATATTCATTCCTGCATTAAAATGAGTCAGAAATGGGAAGACAGTGGCCGTTTGCTGCTATGTTTTTTCTTATTGTAATGATGAAGGTTTCCAAATGGTTTTACATATGGTATATTTGGTATTAAACCAGTTTCAATATAACATTAATGGGAAGTTTGTGTTATTTACATTAAGTGATAAGTGAGTGGAGACGTGGTTTACTAGGCGGTTATATAGAGAGAAAATGTGATTAGAGCAATAAAATATATTACCTTCAGATATTCAATTCTGAATTTTATAAAATAATATTATTTAATAATTATAATTATTTTTATACAAAATTAAGATTATAATTAAAAACATAAATTAATATAAGTCAATTTAAAGAATACTTTTATTATAATTATGTTTTAATTTTTTTTAAATTACAGTCTTTTATATAATATTGTTCTTTTAATAAAAATTATTTAAATTTTCTTAATGTGTTAAAGTTTTAAAAATTATAATATATTGTCGTTAATTTTATAAAATTATAATTATAATTATTTTATAAATTAAAATTTAATATACTTATATAAAATCTTAAATTATTACAATATATCTAAAAATCTAAAGAAGAATTTTAAAAATTATAGTCTTATCATTCATTTTATAAAATTCTAATTATAATTACTTTATAAATTACAATTTAATTATTATAAGATATCTAAAATCTAAACATAAATTGTTTAGAGTAAAGAATTACATGTCATGACTTTAACTTAAGTATTGTTAAAGATATTTTTTTTTATTGGTTAAGTGCCGTGGGACTTGTTGGGCAAACTTTTGGTTGAGAAACCATGATCGAGGGGTATCTAAGCCATCAAAATCACCCAAGGATCGCACTTCGCTTGGCCACACCAACCATAGCATGGCTGGATTTAAATGTCGCCTTCGAGGAGCAACAGGTTTTGATCATGGGCCGCCAAGCAAACAAAACCCCACCGAACTGCACTCCCATTCAAGTGAGAAATTCCTTCAAGAGAATTGACCACGGGTCACACCGTCATTACAAGAGTGACTTACCATTCGACTACTTCTCCACCTTTTAAAGGTGGGGTTTCATATCTCACTTTCATGCTCCTATAATGCAATGCACCCTCAACATGCCCATTCACCAAACCCCACACCCATTCAAGTGAGAAATGCCTTCGAGAGAATTGAACACGAGTCACACCGTCAATGGCTTACCATACGGCTACTTATTCCACCTCTTAAAGACATCTTGGCATCTTGTAAGAAAGTGATTAAATATTTTAAATATTTTATGAATTAGTTATTTTATAGTGGATCCAAAAGAAATCACCATTTTTTATTTAAAAATTCATAACATTTTTTTTAT
Organism: Pseudotsuga menziesii; assembly: GCA_001517045.1. Classification (NCBI taxonomy): domain Eukaryota; kingdom Viridiplantae; phylum Streptophyta; class Pinopsida; order Pinales; family Pinaceae; genus Pseudotsuga; species Pseudotsuga menziesii. Next base: position 143,579 of record LPNX010281477.1, read on the forward strand.
TTGATGGAATTGTGCATATGAATAATGGGTGCTTCCACAAAGTTCATAGTCTTAAAATCAACAATCAAGATTGACGAACGCATTCCTTTTTAATAAGTTTGTTGTCTTTTGAATCAACACACAAACTCTCACATCTTTCAACAAGTAGGCATGCAAAGAGCACAAGTGTGCTTTAGAATTTGAATAGTCTGAATGCACTCTAAAAACATGTGCAAGTTATTTTTAATAGGAAAAATTGATTTAGTATTTTGGCCATTTCAACTTTAATTTTTCGAGTTATTTAGCTAGTTGGAAAGGTATTTAAGGCATCTACATCATTATATCATTATTATTTTGTTTATACAAAAAATATTGCTTATTTTGAAAAAAGATAGGGCCCGTGCACCAAAATGATACCCACTTTCTTTACAACGAATATGTAGGAGTGCTAAAATTGAACAATGTGCACATGGTAAAGAAATGTGCACACGTTCTTGCTTTGTCAATTGTTGAACCTCCACGAAAGAATCCATGTGGATAAAGCCTAACATGTGTGTTCCTAAAATGTGCACACATTATTAATGTGTGTGTGTGTTCTTAATGCACACACACACGCACACATTATTAATGCGTGTATGTTCTTAAAGCATGCGCATGTTAATAACGTGTGTATGCTCCTCTTTGTATTAAAAAAATCCACAACCCATTTCTTCACCATTGTTTCCCTTTTCCATGGCATCAATGACTTCCATGACAAAAATACAAAACATGCATACGCTTCCACCACCAAAAAACCATCCAAACCATCCTTCCAAGTAAATTTCTTCGCATTTTGTCATTTTTCTTTGATTGTTTTGTGATTTAATAAACAAAAATTCAATTGTAAATGAATCATGATTTAAATAAAATTATTATCTTTGTATGCAGATCGTCTCTCCTCCATATCAATGGTAGAAAATGAGGAAACAAATCCACATACAATCATTAACCTTGAGGAGAACCCAAGCACAAAAAACCTGGAATAGAAACCTATAAGTAAACATTATCCCCACGGAGAATGCAGGCTCAGAAAGCGAGATAAAGAAACATTTGAGCCAATCAAGAAGCTTGGAAGAGATAAGAACCACAAGGGAACCATCCAAACTATTCTTAGCCACATCCTTTAATAGCATCCACAAGTAAATTTGAACCCGAAACCCAATGGCATATTTTTCTGAATTTTGAAAAGACTCTGTCTAACATAATACAAGGTGGACTATTTTTACACGTGGGTAGAATTGTGTCAGATATTCAACGACCCTAATAGTACATCATAAATACAAAGACAGTTAATCGCATGACCTGCATGTAAATTCAACGATAATCTGTCAAATCTCTCACACATATATCGTCGATTAACTGACTTTAATTTCCAGGACTTTCATAGAAAATGCGACAGTAAAAGTGTCAGTTAATCGGCCCTTAGTCCACCCAAACTGTCGGTTAACTGACTTCTTAATATATCCATGATGTCGGTTAACCGATGACACAAGTGTTAGTTAACTGACATTTTGGATGGATTAAGAAGTCACTAAACCGACACCACAATCCCTCCAAACTGTCTCTTAACCAACAAGTATGATGTCGAAAATCCGACGCAATACGGAAAAAAGGCTACACAAAAATGCGATGAGTCTCAGTGGTTTAAAAAAAAAAATTCAAAGAAAAATGTTCACAATAATAGGATTTGAAGCAAAAGAAAACAAAGCCATGAAAACAAGAAATGGGTTGTACATGAGAAACTAATTACAGCTTCAATAGAAAGTTTTTTTAAACATGGTTAAATCTTATAGATTGATAGACTAGTCTACATATATTGCCTTTCGTATCAATCCTAACAAGCTTAGGGATGTTTCTAGTGTTAGAACTTCTATTTTTATATAGTGTTGTTGTAAGAAAATTATTACTGATCATTAAATAGAGACCCGATGTATAGTTTTAGTTATGTGATGCTTGTATAGCTCATTTTGCTTGGTGAAAACATATTCTGGAGATTCTACAGGGAAAGGAATAAAAGATGACCTCGACATAGAAATTTTAGTGGCCCATTATTGCATGGGTCAAAATATATTGATATATCTTCAAAAACATTTAAATTATTAGGTGTATCTATCAATTTCTTCATTATAATTCATTTTCGCAAATTTCTAAACAAATCATTTTCAAGTTGTGTTTGAAATTGATTGTGGCTACACTAAAATGCAGTCCAAGTACCTTAATAGAACACTTTTGTCATTGCAACTCTGGTATTTAGTAAAGGGTATAGCCATGTTTTCTAGAAGCAAAGATGCATCAATAACCCAAGGTATATTATGCCTAAAATACAGGTTAAATTCAATACTGGAAGTCTTCATTTCATTCCAATCACTTCAGGAGATGAACTTTTATTATCTACGAAAACCTTTTAAATATAATTTATGTGATATTCTCTTTCTTCAAAATGTGTATTTTTGTTCAAGCTTGAAGACCATCTGCATCTTTGTAAGAAAAGGAAATCCTAATTGAAATTTGGATAACCAACTCCAATTTGAATCTATAATATTCTTTCAAGATGAATGGAGTGTTCATCTCATGATAAGTTGGTTAAGAACATCGTTTCCAGAAAAAATAATTTCCCATTGGTTGGATCGTGTCCCATAATCCCATGTGATTTCCAAATCAAACATTTGTATCCAAACAATTCACCTTTCCAATGTAAGACAAAGAGAAAATTGTACTTAGCATAAACTTAGGCTCAAAATGTTTTGGCAATTTCACAACTCCACATTACTTGCTTCATTGTTTAATGTTTTTGAGAAACCAAATTGCTTGTATTTTGTAATTGAACCTTATTGCTAAACTATTACGAACTATGAAGAACCATCCACCCATGTACTCAGTAGTAATATAGGTATGGGACTACCAAATTATTTCTATTTTGTTTAAGAACCATACACCCAAGTACTAAATAGTAATATAATTATGGAACTTCTAGATTATTGCTAAACTGTTATGAAAAAAAAAAACCACCCAAGTACTTAGTAAAAATGGAATAATGGGACTTCCAAATGCATTCAAACCTCACAAGTCATCATGTTCTATGATCTTGAACATTCCACTTCTTATTAAGATGAATTTACTTTTAATAAGTTGACCATATCTTATCATAGAGCTATTTCATCCGATGTCCATAAATGGCTTCCGATAAGACCATTTCTAATTCTTCCAAATGTGTCCATGGACATCCAAGTTTAGACTCAACCTTCAACAAACAGTCATCTAGATCAATTATTCGACATATTGTTGTAAAAGTGGGCCAATCAATGGTTGAAGTCTATGAGACCAATTAATTGCTTTCCAAAATGGATATTTACTTGTGCTCTTGTCCCACAAATTAGTCCATGGATGAAATACTTTCTTTTCCCATTATTTTCCTATGATGGAGGGAAGAAACACAAGTTTCCCTCTTTCCGTGGGTTTTTTGAAAGATCATGGCTTTATTCTAGCATTTAAAATTGTACTATTTTTTCCCAAAATACAATGCTCGAGAAAACAATCGAGTACTTAACCTCACTTCAAGGATAGTACATAGGTTAAACCCTATATTTTTTAGGTCACAAGGCTAGGTAAAAAAAAAAGATCAACGCATGTGGGTGAGATTTTGGTGTAACATACATGGAAAATAATCAAACAAGTATATAGGATCAAAGAATTCAAAATGATGTGAGTGAACTTTATGAAAATATTAAAGATACCATGTTATGTATTATATTTCTGTTGCATTTCAAGAATTTAAAATTGATAATCTAACATAACTATAAACAATAAAATATTTTCTAGCATCTTTGAGGTTTTCTAGTAGTAAGAATTGGTACATTTTGGATGACTACCCTTATAAACTGGTTTCAAACAGTCTAAGTCTGCTGCCATATTTAATTTTGGGGAAAACACTTCTACTTTAATGGGTGTGGATTCGTACATGAGTTGTGAAATTCAGAGTAATGTGAACATAATATGCAATGAAATACATAATATGGCATGAAATACATAATATGAACCTACTATGGAATGAAATTGGAAACAACATACCTCCCCTTATCACATATCATCCATTATTAAGTTTGTCTATAAGCATCTATAGTTCCAAATCATTCAACCTCCATAAATATATACAAAATCAATACAAGCCATATTTGTACAATTATTTAATAGTCTAAGATGGATTTTGATGAGAATGCCAACAGGCCTTTATAATGCTTTCCATCACCTTTTAAGCCTTCTTTTTAGACCAGCCCCTCATCATCCTGGATTCAAACATGGATTTACTGGATGAGAACAAACTAAATTGATAGAACAAAATAACACTCATCAATAAGCTCCCCTTGGTTTCGATAAAGAATTATTGGAGCATTCTAATATTGGAGAAAACCTCCCTCATTCTGGAACAACAATGAAGTCAATATTGACTTTGATGTTGATTTGTTTGATTGAGGGAGGTTTTCTCCAATATTAAACAAATACAATAAATTATTATGACTAAAGAGAGATTGCCACATGAAGGAATAATATCTTATGGCCCCTCCCCCCCGCTCACATCACTCTCTATTTTCCATACTCAATGCATGCACTAGAAAAAAAATATGAAATCTATATACAAAAATGTGGATATAATTTATTATAGAAAATAAGTATAGATAGTCTTTATTAAGTCACTTATTTTTAGTTTTTTCAAACAATCTTTTTCAGCATTCAACAATAGCTTTAAAGCTGTGTTGGAATCCAAGATTGAAGTCTCCCTCTGTGGGCACTTCATCGAATCGATTGGGATGCATCTTTGCATAAATGCCATGAAATTATCTTTTAAATTTCAATAAAACAAAAATAAAGTTGCAAATTATTTTTTGGATGTAATATTGTTTTTTAATACTTACAATTCATGTTGCCAAATTGGAATAACCGCAAGGGCCAAGCTTGTGTTGTTCAATTTTTCTTGTCTGTCCTTTGTGGTATTTGATGTGTTTGATAACCTATGAAAAGGTTGAAATACGTTAGATTTTTCATATTTGATCTAAAAATTAATAATAATAAGGTTTGTAATTACATTGATGAAAGTATTGTATACCTTCCTATTCCTCGCAGTAGATTTCCTTCTTTTTTGAAATCCCTCTCCTTTCCATCCTCTACTACGGATTTCAACTATTTTGGTGGAATCATTGGAGGGCACTCATACCTAGGGTTCATTTCTAGATGAAACCTAAATTTTTCCCTCGTAATTTTCATATGTTGGTCGACCTTCTTTAGGACCTCCTTTCTATTGAAGGTATCGGTGCCGAAAATACCAACCAAGCGATTAATGAGCTGATCTTTTAAATTTTTTGTTTGTTTATCCCACCTTGTGTGGATGGTGGGCCTAAAGATATCCAATGAGATATCATTTAGATGTTTATGAAAAACATCATTTCCTGTAAGATGATCATACCATCATTAGTTGTAAAACAATTTTGTTTTATAATATTACAATAAAAATATAAACAATAAGTTAAATAATGTATAAATACTTGGGATATTATCTATATTTATGGGAACAATATTTTTTCCACCAAAAATGTTGTCTCTAGTATACCTATTCTAGTGATACTGGAAGACTCAGGAAATGCTGCTTGAGAATTATCATTGCTAATGTCTGCATCGACTCCTTGTTCTATACCATTGATGCATGTGACAAAAACGACACATGTGATGCATGTGGATTCATATGCTCATGTGAGAACTCTCCACGAGCATCACTAATACCAACGTCGTCATCACCATTAGTGTGTGGGCACAAAAAATACTATACATACAAACAAATTGTTATTTCATGATCATATACACATACAAATTGTAAAATAATAAATGAATTTATCTTCTTATTCAAGATCCTATAACTTACTTTCAAGGCCTTATATCTCTTCACCAAAACATCAACCTTTTCTCTAATCTTGTCTGTCTACAGTGAACTGAATAGGAGACGAAAGATATCCTCATTAATTTTTTTAAGGTCTTCTCTATCATTTTATTTGGGTCTAGAGAATATCCAATGCCATCATCATGCATGATCTCATCCACATCAATATCAATTGATTCATTTGATGCTAGATCAAATGTTGAAATAGTAGCCTTCAACAAACTTATTAAAAACATTACTAAAATAAAAGAAATATACTGAGGAAAACAACATAATAAAATAACATATTCCTTATGTTCGATTTCAAAAATTGCAATTACATATACCTCCTTCCTCTAGGATGACGTCTTCCACTACACAGCTGGGGCATTTCCCTAATCATCACTCTTCAAAAAAATTGTAGAAAACATTTTCATAATGAAAGCAATATACACAAGAAAAATAACTAACATAAAAAATATATTGGTCATATCATATTTGTGCAATTAGAAATAGGTATACCTATTGACTTGAGGATCATGTACTCATCTGATCCACAGTTGGGGACTTCCTCGATCACTTTCCTACAACAATTTATTGTATAAAAATTTATAAAAAAGAAAGGATTTTACTCATGAAAAAAACCTCATCACTTTCCTATGATGAAAACTACACAATTCAATATCGAAATGAACCCAATATACTCATCAACAGTAAATAATACTTTCTCATATTGTGCATATTATAGTAGTAAAATTACAATGAGGATTACATGCTGCCTCGAGGATGTTCTACTCCGCTGATGACCTATTGGGGAGATGCCTCGATCAATTGTTTGTGATGAAGAATACATAATTCTTCATATAAATGAAGCCAATATACTTATAGTAGTAACATAGCAATATTACTAGTAGGTATTATTGCGCATTTTATAGTAGTAACATAGCAATGAGGTATACTTTTTGCCTCGGTAGGTATTGTCTGATCTACTAGTTGTAGGGAGATACCCCAATCAATAGCTTGCAACAAAAACATAGATACCATTATCTAAATGGAATGATTATACTCAAGGAAAAACATAAAAAAACAAAGATTTTGTTTTTATTTATATTTGTACAATTACAATGATGTATACATGCTTCCTTGACGATAGTGTACTCCTCTGATTAGCTGCTGGGGAGATTCCTCAATCTCTATGTTGTGTATTAAATATAGAAATTTTTAACGAAATTAGAACAATAGACTACCAAAAAATCCATAAGATATTATAGTCAATAATTAAATGTTGGGTACATTGTTAGATGTACCACTCCCATAGTGACCGCGTTTGTATCTATACAATTCAAATTGTAATTAATAATAAACTCTTAAAATATAGTTGATATACATGTTGTACACCTTCTAGATGTCTCACTTCCTTCTCATCTTCCAAAAATACCCTCGCTCAAGGAAGACAGATATGAAAAACATATTTTTGGCATGGGAAACATCATTAAAGATTACATCTCACCCATGTAATATAATCTCACAACACAAGGCTATCATCCCTTTAAAAGGTACCATATGACCTTTGGTACCCTACTTTAAGTGTAAAAAACTTTACAACAACAATAACCCTATGATGCGTCTAGTAAAGATCATGTCTATACTTATTTCATGCCAAGATAATCCAAGAGTGAAATTATGAACATAATATATAAACTTGGAAAGTATTCTAGAATGTTAACTTAGCCAACACTAGGTTTTAGGGTGGTAACCATAATAAAACATAAAATAAATCTGAGTACACTTAGAGTAGGGTACCATAGGTCATGTGATCATATAGAAATAAAACAATAATAGTAATAAGGTTAAGTCATCATACCAAAGGTGGTCAAGGAACCACACAAGTAGAAGATGAAGAACCATAAGTCAACCAAAGGGGTCACAACAAGATCACTCCAACAAAATACCCTTTTGGGGGCGGTTTTGGCTTACAGTGGTTTTGCTAAAAACCCCTCCAAAATTTTTTTTTAGGTATTTGGGGGAGGTTCTTAAAACCCCCCCTCAAAAGTCATGAGAATTGGAATTTTGGGAGAGGTTTTTGAACCCCCCTCCCTAAAAATTTCAATCCTTAGGACTATTGGGGGCGATTTTCTAGCCCCCCACCCCCTCAAATTCCAATTGTGAATACTTTTGGGGGAAGTTTAAAAAAAAAACCCGGGTGGGTTTAGAAAGACCCCCCCCCCCCCTCCCCTCCCTAAAGGTGTTTTTGAAGGTTGTTCTTAGAAAATACCCCCTGAAAGTCAGGAGAATTAGACTTTTCGGGGAAGTTTTTCTAACCCCACCCCGAAAAAAAATAAATTCTGACATGACTTGAACTTTGGGGGGTTGGAAAGACCCCCCTAAAGAGTCCAACAAGACTCTTGGGGAGCAGTTAGAAATACCCCCCCAAGATTCCAACATGCTTCTTAGGGGGGGGGCTCGGATTGGAAATACCCCCCCAAAAGTCCAACAGGATTTTTTTTTTTGGGGTGAGGGGTTTGGAAACACCCTCCTCCGCCGCCCCCCCTCCCCCCCCCCAAAAAAAAATGTTCAATAGGAATTGTTTTTTGGGGGGGCTTTGGAAAGACCCCCCTTAAAGGTTTACCTCATAGTTTTTAAAGGTAGCAGTATAATTCAAATATTATATGCAGTATACTATATAGTAGGATCACTAAAAGAGGAACCAAGTATAGAAATAATAGACACAATATTTTGGCCTTGGAAACCACAAGGGATAAAGCGCAACAACCTTCTGATAGATATCATAGTTCAAAGTACAACATACATACAAATACATAGTAATCACATATAACAAATTATAAACCCCTATAGCAAAGGAGAAACTCCTCCAAAGATAGGGAACCCCATAAAAAATTCTTTTAGCTAGTAGCGAACTTCTTCCTTGAGTGGAATGAGCTTGGTTGGGTGAAAATGAATGAGGCACCTTGTTATTTATAGTTAACTTTAAGTTTTCTTATTCACTTTAACTAGGGCCTGCAACTTGCACACCTAATCTAGTATGACTTCTCTTTTATGCATAATCATCATTGTTTATTATTAGATTTTCCAAGGGTGACTTGGTGATAATGCCTCACACAGCTACTACATCAACACTCCCTCTTAGTGAGGGAAGAATCATCATACTAGAACATGTATGGATATCATTTGTAAATCAAATTTGTCTCTAACATCTCTATATCATAAACAAGTTCTTCTAACACAATCTCAGTCCATCGAGAAATGTCAACAACTCAACCTAGTCCATCAAGGAGTCAATATGCACCAACTCAACTATGTCCATTGAGGAACCTACATGTAACAACTCAACTTATTCTATAAAAGAGTCAACAACTCAACCTATTACATTGGCGGGTCCATATACACCAACTCAATCCATTCCATTGGATATCCTACATGTAATATCCGCTAGTATGCACTAGTATGCAACAGCCTCTCCATGCCATCACAGAGTATCTCAGAGATATCCCTAGTCTGTCTAAGAGTGTCTAGGAGAATGCACTAAATTTCTCCATCACATCACATGATGTCCAAGAGATCTCCCCACTCAGTCATAGTGTTACATGCCGCAATTTTCAAAACAATTTAATGTTATTTGAGAAACATTATGTTATATTTTATGCTAAGTTGTAATTGGTGACCAAGTGGGGTCAAAGATAATTAATGTATTTCAGAATATTTTATTATTAAATAAATGAATGATGAGACAATGGATTACAGAATCTATTCAAAGAGTGTTGACTAGTCACTTGGTGGAGGAGACTGGGTGGATAGTATACTGATAAGTGGCAGCATCCTCAAACTACTTCTAACTGTTGCAGGTGGCCACTTCCCTATATGTGTGGTCATGATTCCCCAAGAAAGTTGAATTGGAGGAGGTGGCTCATTAAGTAAAAATTGACCCAGAAGACCTAGGCATTATTATAAAACTCCCCATTGAAGACAACTGAGGCTGCTCATTCTGGAAAGGTGATCATTCAGTGCGAATGAAGTGCACATGAGAATGTCAATGGAGGGGACTTATTGGAGTGAGTTTGAGGGGTTAAATAATGAGAAATGAACTTATGTAGCTTTTAGACTGAAGTTCTTACTATTGTAAGCAGGTTTGGATTACTGTTGTAATTTGACTAGTCAGGTGACAAAAGGTCTTAAGGATACATCCTTCACCCAGTACTCTACCAGGAGGACCAGGAAACAGGCTCGAGGGTCCTGAGGAAGTGCAGACTAAGCCTTCTCTAGGAGTTGGTTGGGAGGAATAGCCTCCTTAAGCTGTTGTAATTTCATCGTTTGACAAGTTTTTATTTGTTCAGGTTTATTTATAATTTATTTACTCTGTTCAGAAAATGATTACTAGTTTTTCAAGATATGTATGTTATTGCTACATTAGGGTTTATGAAGAAAAGAGCATTGTTTATTGATAATATTAGTGATTAGTATATTATATTTAAAACAATAGGAATATTACTAAATGAAACATGAATAGAAAGAAATTACCACACTGTATTTTTCCACACCTTTTATAAGGAAGTACTCTAGTACAGCTAGTTGTTTAAGTTAAATAAGTAGATTTGTTTATTACTCTCTATGAAAAATTCAAATTATTACTTACATAGATTTTATGTGATTCATTTATAGAAAACTAGCAGTACTTACTCTATCTACTGAAAGTATTTGTAATATCTAGTTACATGAAAAGAATAGAGTATACATTAGTCACTAATAGTAATATTAATCACATAACTATTACTAGTACTAATATTTATTATAAACACAATAAATAAAGTTAAATAAACAAATATAGGAACAATAAAAAAATAGTACTTAGGGTTTTAACCTAGCTAGTACTTCATAAGTCTTTATAATAGTTTATTCCAGGTTACATTTATAAACTGTTTTCAAAATACAAATGTTGTTTTACTGTAACCCTTGAAATTTACTTAATGTTTACAAGAGTTAGGTTTTATTCCTAAGAACATACTTTCACTTTTTAAATCATAATATAGAATTTAACAGCTATAAATAATTTTCTACTGAAAGTAAAATAGAAAACAAAACTAAAACCATTTCTGTAAAATCCATCTCATTACCGAACTATAAGTAACTAAAGATAATAACCATTCTGAGAGAAAAACCAAGTAAGTAATTCACCTAATAACATGTTATAAAATTCAAAACAGTAAATCACTATAAATCATTCATATTAAATGAAATTGTAAATTACATAAGACTATCAACAATTTAATGGAAACAAAATTAAATAAGTATAATGGTTTTTATAAATATTAGGCTGAGGCTTAAGCCTACTCAAAAATAAACTATATATTTTCAAACAAAACAGTAACCCGAATTGGTAACCAATACTGCCATAAACCTATATATATTTTACCAGTCTCGTTAAACCAAACAATAATCGAAATAATATCATCATAGCTTTAGCTGAGTGTGAAAAACATAATGTTTTTACATCTCCAAGGCCGTAAGGCACTTTCAATAAAATCACAAGTCACGGCTACTACAACCTTTAAGGATTCTTTCCATAATACCCTTTAGGGTTTAAAAGTTTTACACAAACAAAACAACATGAAAAATTAACCTAACAAGTAAACTAAGGCCGAGCCTTAACCAACACAGCAGAATCTCTTGTTTTCCAACCACCATAATACCAATCCAGGACAAACCCTCAGTGCAACCAGGGCTTACGAGGGTCTGGATATCGAAAGGTTGAAAGAAAGAGATCATCTCCAACATCTGAAGCTACGAATAGAACCTGCACAGAGTAACCATTTCAATGGTTGAAATCTTTTTTTAAATAAATTTTAAATATCCTTCTTAAAAAAAGAAGAAGGAAAATAGGATAGGTCGTTACCTGTTAACGCTTTCAGTTTGTAGAAACTGAGAATGCATAGCCCTTGGTCCAATTCGTGGGCACTTTGGAAAGCGTTCAGCTCAGTAACTATTACGTCGTAACACCCAAAAACCCTAAGTAATGTTTGGGATGGAAAGAACAGAACCCCAACGTGAACGAGGGACACACTCACACACTCAACTTAAAAACACTGTTCTCTGGACTAATGTGGAACAAGACTCATAGTCCTCAACCTGGTGAAGGAAATTTTTCCCACGCGTTTTACCACAGTCGCCTTTAACACTTAAAAAACAAGGTATTTTTTTTTACAAGATCCAACTCGTCACGGAAATGAGAAAAATTGGAGGTCAGTAAGGACTAATGGTGGAAACGAGCTCACAGCTCAGCCACACCAGTCGGAAGAACCTTCACTCTCTCGCAAATGAATTTTAAGGAAATATCAAAGTCAACTTATCCATTTGTTTGATCCTCCATGTGTCCTTCCTTCAATATTTTTCATGAGAGTGGGTAGAAGTTCTATAGTCACATATGTCATTTCAAATCCGCATAAAAATTATTACAATCAAAATAGTAATCATTTATACATTATAACTTTGATTAGCATTGATGAAATATACCTTGATCTATTTTAATGCCTAGTTTATAAACTATAGAAACAAGAAATGATTTTCTTTTAGGGCAAGGTTATGGGTCAAAGCGAGGTAGTTCTTTTATTAACTATGTTTGATGAAAAATGTGTAAGAGACATAATTTTTTAATGTTAAACTATAATAATAAGGAGATCTAATGATTCCTAGACTTAGTATTTTTATTTTTTAAAGAGTTGGAAAGTAAAATGATAATTAGAACCAAACCAATAAAAAGATCTCCTATGTCACATAAATCAACAAACTTACCTCAAGAGTTTATTAGACATCCTTGTGTAAAAGGTGTGGATTTAGCTAATAAGTACACTGGGAAATTTAGGTATAAGATACAATAAAAATAAATTAAAGTATAAACTGTAAGCATTTACAAAGCATTCTTACAACTAGAATTAAAATCTTAACCCATTTCTTAAATGAAATGTGTTTTTGGAAATGCTAGTAAATGCAGTCCCTAGACCCATATAAGAATCTCAGTGTAAACCTAGCATCCTAATAATGAGTAAATAGATGGAAGTAAAAAGGGGTTTTGGTTATTTATTGAGAAAACATTGTTTATAAAACCCTAGAACAAGAATATAATGTGATAGACACCAAACGTTGTTGAGTGATCTGAGCATTAAGTTGTGAACTTTATTTCTTTCCATATAAACTCTAGATTTTAATTAATGTAAGCAGGAATACAAGTGTTCATTAGAATTGTAATCATAATCATCCAAATGATTTGATGTCATTTTGATAGTATTTGACTACGCAATTTTAACCCATGCATATATAGTTTTGTGTTAACATCCTTACAGAGTTTGACAACATAATCAAGGTCCACGTTACCTTTTATGGAGACAACTACTTTTAAGCATTCTAAATCTAGCATCATAATCATGCTAGAGAAGTATCTTCTTGACTTGAATATAAATATTATTTTTACTGGAACATACACTTACCTGTTAAAACCTATAAAGAACCATATGTCCCACTATTTTAGCTTTAAGCTAAGTAAGCCTCGATTCCACATAAGAAACTTTCCCTACTTGACAAAAGAAATCAACAGTATACCTAACATGAGTAAAATACAAGATTCTTTTCTACTTTCTGGAAAATTACAACTGCTAAATTGAAAATAGTACTAATGGAGTTTTTAAAGATAAGCCTCTAGATTATACAAAATATCATAAAGAAGTAATACTTGTTTCTCTTACAAACTGTTTTATTATCTACTAACCGTTAGTGGTACATTAGCGGTGACATTGACATTTTATGTCAAATGAAAATTTTAAATTTTTATGAATTTTTGAGTTATTACACATAGAGTGTCCAAGAGCATGTGTTGGTCTCTCCATCCCTTCATAAGACGTATGAGAGATATCCCACTCCATCACAGAATATTCAGGAGAATGCAGTGGAATCTCCACCCCTTAAGAAGTTGTCCAAGAGATATCCCCACTCTATCATAGAGTGTGTGAGAGAATGTTGTGGCTCGTCCACCGATTCACCTAGGGATATCCTCATTCCATCATAGAGTGTTTGGGAGAATGTAATTCCCTCTCCACCCCTTCACTGGGTCTCTGAGCGATCTCCCCACAACATCATAGAGTGTATGAGACAACGTAGTGGTCTCTCCACCCATTCACAAGGTGTCCAATATATCTCCCCACTCAGTCAGAAAGTGTCCGAGATAATGTCACTATAAAATCATCCTTCCCTCTCAATGAGGGAGTCAACATGGGACTAATATTCCCACTCCATCAAATATTTACAAGGGGAATTTACGGTCCCATTTTTAATCATATAGGGACTATTCTCCCCACTCTATCATAGAGCGTTTGGGATCATTCACTGCCCCATTCTGACTCATCCAACCTTATCCAAGTCATGTGACTAATACTAGGAGAATGTCTGTTTGATGCTGTATGCATCCATCTTAAATCCCATCACATCTCCCTCTGTTCTAGAGAAACTTTCTCCTACTACATATGAGCATCATACTCTCCCTCTAAATCATTCTACAGGCTAGTCCATCAACCTATATGGCATGTCATTTTAGGTGCCAATCTAAACACCAACTTTCATAGAGAAAATACGCACATCTCCGTACTGCAAGTATCAGTCCTTAAGACGACCAGGTACATCAAGGATCCTCTCAGCTTCTTGTACACTGGGATCCATCAAATATGAATTAAAAAAAATCACTTACGTTTGTTACCATCGGTGTAGATATGTTCTCATAGTCCATCATGTTATATCTGCTCAGGATATCAAATATGTTATTCTCTTATAGGAGGAATATCTCATTACATATCAGCCACACCTCCAATACCAATATGTGGTATAATGCTCTAAGATCCTCACCTTGGACTCAAGGATAACATCCTATGCACCTGTAAATAATTCTCTCTATATGCTTAGAAGTAAATTGAGTAGTTGATCATGTCCTTCAGGACTAAAAGGCTCTAACCACTTCTAGAGTCTTCCGTGACTCTAGCTAAATACTAACTACTTCTCATGATCGTCGATAGAATGAACAATTATAGCAAAGAGATCATCATTGATTAGGGCCTTCTCCCAACCTTCAATTTCCATATGAGATCCTATGGACCTTTGGGTCGTGTTTCCACATCTGACTGAATTTACTATATCGATGTCTATTTCATATTAGTGTTTCTCACTTTATCACAGAATCCATGATCCTAGAAGCTTTCGGCTTTTGAGCATCCTCCTCTCTCTCGAACACTGAATATCAATGAGATCTATATGTCCATCACTTGTCTTCTATAACAAGTCTCATTATCCTTCCTTTGTAGGCCATGGCATATGGTCTTTCCCTACATGTCAAATCCAATTAGATAGTTAGCAATATTGTAGAATCATGCAATTCAATCAAATTATGTTGACATTTCAATGCAATGAGAATAGTTCACACATTTATGCAAGCATCTTAGCCAATTATTCCGCACAACATCCATCCATATTCCAAACACAACTAGTAAATATCTAGATTCCTTCCATCTCCACTAGAACAAACTATCGATAGCGTGCATAACTCCCAACATGTTAGTAAAGAGGTTTTATCTTAGACTAGCTCCATCAGGGGCTCATGAAATGTTATGCGGCACTATAGCCTCCACTTACCCAATTATCTACATAATTTTCAATACATAAGGAACAAATTACGGAAAACATATCTATATACAACTATTATGAAAATATATTCAAAACTTATAGATATGATCTACATGAGACATAATGACAAATGATAATCCAAATACAAATACTTATCTTTTTTTGTTTTGTGGGATCAATCTTGATCTCTGCATCCTTGCAAAAATCACAGGAATCCTATGACCTTCATATTTTTTCTTTCTGGAATCCCATTAAAGAAACTGTGATCTTGATCTTTGCACATTACCAAGAAAAATCACATCATCTTGATAAATTCGGCATTGGTACATATATGGAGAGTACCAGAAGAAGAACTCCTTTCAACGATCCTCCGTACTTTCTTCAAAATCATCATTCCTTGACTTTCTTATGTGGACTAGTATATGCATCGATATCAGAAGTTGAGGCTTGGTGTTTTCTCTTTTTTGATCCGCAAAATTATAATATTATAATATTATCATTAATTTTATAAAATTATAATTATAATATTATCATTAAAGTTTTAAAATTTATAATATTATCATTAATTTTATAAAATTATAATTATAATTATTTTATAAGTTAAAATTTAATTACTATAAGATATCTAAAATCTAAACATAAATTATTTAGAGTAAGGAATTTCATGTCAGGTCTTTAACTTAATTATTGTTAAAAACATCTTGGCATCGTATAAGAAAGTGATTAAATATTTAGAAAAATTTATGAATTAGTTATTCTAAAATCTAAACATAAATTGTTTTAGAGTAAGGAATTTCATGTCATGTCTTTAACTTAAGTATTGTTAAAGACATCTTGGCATCGTATAAGAATGTGATTAAATATTTTTTAAAATTTATGTATTAGTTATTTTATAGTGGATCGACATAAAAGAAGAGAAACAGCTATTTTTTATTTGATGGAATTGAGCATATGAATAGTGGGTGCTTCCACTAAGTTGATAGTCTCAAAATCGACAATCAGAATTTTTGATAAGTTTCTTGTCCTTTGAATCACAACACAAATGGTCACATATTTTTAACAAGCAAAGAGCACATCTACACAAATGTGCTTTAGAATTTGAATAGGCTGAATGCCCTCGAAAAGCATGTGCAAGTTATTTTTAATAGGAAAAATTGCTTTAGTATTTTAGCTATTTAAGTTTTAAGTTTTCGAGTTATTTAGCTAGTTGTAAAGGTATTTAAGAGATCCACATGATTATATCATTATTATTTTGTTTATACAAAAAATATTGCTTATTTTGAAAAAATATAGGGTCCCTGCATCAAGATGATACCCACTTTCACTACAACGAATGTGCACGAGTGCTAAAATTGAACAATGTGCATATGGTATTAAAAATGTACACACATTTTTGGTTTGTCAATTGTTGAACCTCCACAAAAGAAGCCACATGGATATAGGAACATGTGTGTGTTCCTAAAGTGTGCACACATTATTAATGTGTGTGTGTTCTTAATGCACACACACACACATTATTAATGCATGTATGTTCTTAAATCATGCCCATGTTAATAATGTGTGTACGCTCCACTATGTATTAAAAAAACAAGCCACAACCCATTTCTTCACCATTTCTTCACCATTGTTTCCCTTTTCCATGGCATCAATGACTTCCATGACAACAATACAAAACATGCGTGCACATACACCACCAAGCAAACATCCAAACCATCCTTCCAAGTAAATTTCTTCACATTTTGTCATTTTTCTTTGTTTGTTTTGTGATTTAATAAACAAAGAATCAATTGTAAATGAATCATAATTTAAATACAATTATTATTTTTACATGTAGATTGTCTCTCCTCCATCACAATGGTAGAAAATGAAGAAACAAATCCACAAACATGCATTAACCTTGAGGAGAACCCAACCAAGAAAAAACCCAATACAAACCCATTAGTGTACATTATCCCTAAGGAGAAACCAAGCTCAGAAACCCATATTAAGAAACATTTGAGCCAATTAAGAAGCTTGGAAGAGCTAAGAACCACAAGGGAACCATCCAAACTATCATTAGCCACATGCTTTAATAGCATCCAAAAGTAAATTTTAACCCAAAATCCAACGACATGTTTTTTTGAATTTCAAAAAGACTCCATCTAACATCCAACAAGGTGGACTATTTTTAAACGTTGGTACAATAGTGCTGAATATTCAACAACCTTAATAGTACGCCATAAATATGACGACAGTTAGTCGCATGACTGACGGGTGAATCCATGAAGATGGGTGTCTGTTTTGGGGGGTCTTATGAGAAAATAAATCTGTTTTTCTCATGTTTTTCGACTTTGAGCGAGCAAAAGTGATATTTTTGTTTAGAATTTCACTTTTAAGTAAAAACAAAAATTTTATAGAATTATGTTATCTTTCTATTCATAATTTTGTCGATTTTTTTTATTAAACTTTGATATGTCGTTTTGGAAAATGTTTGATAGTGTGTCCTTATAAAATCAAAGGACTAAAAAATAGTCATGTTTGGTTGCGCCCCTAAAATTATTGTTAAACTTGTGTTTTACAAAAAAAAAAATATCCTACGACAATATAAACACAATATACTAGAGGATGACTACAATTTTGTAACCAACGGATCTATATACTAATTATAATATTTTTTTGAATTTGATCAATGGGGAAACCTTGTCGATTTTCAACATGTTTTTGGTTGCGCCACTTTTCTCTCAATTGACTATAAAAATTTAAAATATACGAATACTCTTTTGAAGTAGAAATTCCAATTAACGGAACCATATTTGTTTCAATTTTTTTGGTGGCGTGTTTTTGAAGTTATATATTTTTCATTTCACCTCATTTTGAAAGAGATGAAACGAAAATCGACACATGTTAAGAAACAAAAAAATTAAGAATATCAGATCTCACCTATACACAACAAAATCTATAACTATGGAAAGTAGATTCAATGACTAAACTAATGGTATCAAGTCCGACAGTCTATTTGTAGTGTAAGACATCCATTTTACCTTCTGAAAATGGAGAAATCTTAAAACTTTGCAGGTTTCAAGTCTCAAAGGTTATTCGGCCAAACAATTATTTGGCCGAATAATTGTTCGACTGAATAATAATTTTCCGTTACGGAATTTATTTACAACAGAATTTGTTCGGCCGAAAAACCATACGCAAAAAAAAATTCGATGTGTCCGTCAATTTTAACGGTTCACCATTAAACATTATTCAGCCGAATAAAGGATCGATTATTCGACCGAATAAATATAGTTATTCGGCTGAATAAAAATGTTATTCAGCCGAATAAATATAGTTATTTAGCCGAATAACTTCTGCTATTTTTCTTAGGCACCCGATTCTCATGGAAGTGTTACCCAACTTCGCATTTTCAAAAGTAAATTTGAACCCAAAATCCAACGACATGTTTTTTTGAATTTCAAAAATAATCCGTCTAACATCCAACAAGGTGGACTATTTTTAAACATTAGTAGAATAGCGCTGAATATTCAATGACCCTAATAGTACTCCATAAATACGACGACAGTTAGTTTCATGACTGACATGTAAATTCAATGATATTCTGTCAAATATATGACACATATATCATCGATTAACTGACTTTATTTTCCAGCACTGTCGTTGGAAATGCGACAATAAAAGCGTCAGCTAATCAACCCTTAGTCCACCAAAATTGTCAGTTAACCAACTTCTTAATCCATCCATGATGTCAGTTAACCAGCAACACAAGTGTTAGTTAACCGACAATTTGTATGTATTAAGAAGTCGGTAAACTAACACCATAATCCCTCGAAACTGTCGCTTAACCAACAAGTATGATGTCAAAAATCTGACGCAATACTAAAGAAAGGCTACGCAAAAATGCGACGAGTCTGAGTGGTTTAAAAAAAAAGTTACAAATAAAAATCTTCATGAGAATAGGATTTCAAACAGAAAGGTAACAAAGCCATGGAAACAAGAAATGGAGTCTACAAGAGAAACTAATTCGAGCTTCAACAAAAAAGCATTTTTAAACATGGGTAAATATATTCCAGATTGATAGACTAGTCTACATATATTTCCTTTCGTATCAAGCATGACATGCTTAAGGATGTTTCTAGTGTTAGAACTTCTATCTTTATATGGTGTTGTTGTAAGAAAAATATTATTGATCATTAAATAGAGACCTGATGTATGGTTTTAATTATGTGACGCTTGTATAGATCATTTTCCTTAGTGACAACATATTCTAGAAATTTTACAGGGAAAGGAATAAAATATGACCTCGGCATAGAAATTTTAGTGGAACATTATTGTACGGGTCAAAATATATTGATAGATCTTCCAAAGCATCTAAATTATTAGGTATATCTATCAATTTCTTCATTATAATTCATTTTTTGCAAATTGGTAAACAATTCATTTTCAAGTTGTGTTTGAAATTGATTGTGACTACACTAATATTCACCATTTGCAATGAAATTTTTTAAATTGTAGCATATGAATTCATTCATTACCTGGATTCTAAGCATGACCTTCGATAGGCTATTCTCCATCATCGACATTAGGTGGATTGTTGATTTCCTGCTCAAAATTGAGTCAATATTTAATTGCAAATAATTATAAATAATCAACTTCACAAGTAATCATTATTAAATAAACTTCATTGATTTTATATACCTTAACACAATATGGATCATTAGAATACTGTGTTTTCCTAGACAATATTTTTCGGTGTTCAACAATAGCTTTAAAGTCCTGATGTAATCCCAGATTTAAGTATCCCTCTATGGGAAATTCAGTGAATCAATCAGGATGCATCTTTGCATAACTGCCATGAAATTACCTTTTAAATTTCAATAAAGAAAAAAAATAAAGTTGCAATTTATTTTTTGGATGTAATATATATATTTTTTTATACTTACAATTTATGCTGCCAAATTGGAATAACCACAAGGGAAAAGCTTGTGCTATCTATTTTTTCTTGTCTTTCCTTTGCGGTATTTGATGTGTTTGATAACCTATGAAAATTTTCAAATACGTTATATGTTTCATATTTGATCTAAAATTTAATAATAATAAGGTTTTAGTATATTTTCTTCTTTTCCCAAAGCCCTTTACTTTCCATCCTCTACTAGGGATTTCAACTATCTTGTCGAAATAATTGGAGGGCGCTCATACCTAGGCTTCATTTGTAGATGAAACCTAAATTGGTCCCTCATAATTTTTATATATTGATCGACTTTCTTTAGGACCTCCTCTATATTGAAGGTCTCGCTACCGAACATACCAACCAACTGATTAATGAGCTGATCTTTTAAATTTTTTGTTTGTTTATCCCACTTTGTGCGGATGGTGGGTCAAAATATCTCCAATGAGAGATCATTTAGATGTTTATAGAAAACATCATTTCCTGCTAGATGATCATACCATCATTATTTGTAAAACAATGTTTTTTTATAATATTACAATAAAATTATAAACAATAAGTTAAATAATGTATAAATACCTAGGATATTATCTATCGTTATGGGAACAATACTTTTTTCCACCAAAAATATTTTATTCATTGTACCCATGCTAGTGACACTGGAAGACTCAGGAAATGCTCCTTGAGAATTATCATTGCTAATCTCTGCATCGACTCCTTGTTCTGTACCACTTGGTGTGCATTGGCCACTAGAGGGTGCACTCACATCTAGCATCAGGGGTGTCGCAGATTGTGTTGTTGACTGTTCAATCGACAACACCGACACATGTGATGCATTTGGATTCATATTCTCATGTGAGAACTCTCCACGACCATCACTAATACCAACGTCATTGTCACCATTAGTACGTGGGCGCACAAAACACTGTACATACAAACAAATTGTTATTTCACGATCATATACACAGAAAAATTATAAAATCATAAATGAATTTATCTTCTTATTCAATATCCTATAACTTACTTTCAAGACATTAGATCTCTTCACCAAAACATCAACCTTTGCTTTAATCTTGTTTGTCTATGGTGAAATGAATAGAAGATGAAAGATATCATGATTAATTTTTTTAAGGTCTTATCTATCATTTTATTTGGGTCTAGAGAATATCCAATGTCATCATCATGCATGATCTCATCCACATCAATATGAATTGATTTATCTGATGCTAGATCAAATGTTGAATCAGTATCCTTCAACAAATTTATAACAAACATTACTAAAATAAAAGCAATATACTGAGGAACACAACATAATAAAATAACATATTCCACATGTTCTATTTAAAAAATTACAATTACGTATACCTCCTGCCTCGAGGATGTCTTCTTCCACTCCACATATAGGGCCTTTCTTTGATCATCACTCTACAACGAAATTGTTGAAAACATTTTCATGATGAAAAAAATATACACAAGAAAAATAACTAACATAAAAAACATATTGGTCATATTATATTTGTGCAAGTAGAAATAGGATAGGTATACCAGTTGACTCAAGGAGTGTGTACTCATCTGATAAACAATTAGGGGCTTTCCCCGATCACTTCCATACAACAATTTATTGTATACAAAATTATCAAAAAGAAAGGAGTGTACTCATGAAAAAAACCTCATCACTTTCCTATGATGAAAACTACATAATTCAATATCGAAATGAACCCAATATACTCATGAACAATAAATAATAATTTCTCATATTGTGCATATTAATGTAGTAAAACTACAATGATGATTACATGCTACCTCAAGGATGTTATAATCCTCTGATGAACTGTTGGGGAGATGCCTCGATCAATTGTTTATGATGAAAAATACATAATTGATCATTATATAAATGACACCAATATACTCATGAAAATAAATAATAAAAAACATATTGCGCATATTATAGTAGTGAAATAGCATGAGGTATACTTGTTGCCTCGAGGATGGTGTACTCCTTTGATCAGCTGCTGGGGAGATGCCTCAATCTCTACATTATTTATTAAATATAAAAAAAATTAACGAAATTAGAATGATAGACTACCAAAAAATACATAAGATATTATATTCAATAATTAAAGGTTGGGTAAATTGTTAGATGTACCACTCCCATAGTGACCAAGTTTGTATCTATTCAATTCAAATTTTAATTAATAAGAAAATATTCCCCTGGAGCTATTGATTTAAAATATAGTTGATATACATGTTGTAGACCTTATGGATGTCTCACTTCCTTCTCGTCTTTCAAAAATAGCCTCGCTCAAGGAAGACAGATGTAACAAACACCTATTTGGTTCTTCATGCACCATGGGAAAAATCATTAAAGATTACATCTCACCCATGTAATATCTTCTCACAAAACAAGTCTATGATCCCTATAACAGGTACCATATGACCTTTGGTACCCTAATTTAAGTGTAAAAAACTTTACAACAACAATAATACTATGGCGCGTCTAGTCACAATATAATATTCATACTTATTTCATGCCAAGATACTCCAAGAGTGAAATTATGAACATAATATATAAATTTGGAAAGTCTTCTAGAATGTTCACTTAGACAACCCTAGGTTTTAGGGTCGTAACTAGAATAAAACATAAAATAAAGTTGAGTATAGTTAGAGTAGGGTACCATAGGTCATGTGGTCACATAACAATAAAACATTAAAATTAATAAGGTTAAGTCATCATACCAAAGGTGGTCAGGGACCCAACCCTCCCCCCCCACCCCTTGAAAGTCATGAGAATCAGTATTTTGGGGGAAGTTTTGCTAACGCCCTACCCTCCCAAAGAAAATTTCTTTTAGGTATTTGGGGGCAGTCCTTAAAACCCCCCCTCAAAAGTCCTAAGAATTTGACTTTTTTTTTGGGGGGGGTGGGGGTGTTGGGAAGACT
>LPNX010281477.1:170569-198828 GCA_001517045.1 Pseudotsuga menziesii
GTAGTTGGATGAGTTGCAGAATGAGAGACAATGGAGGAGGGTGGGTGTTAGTGATAGGGGGTGACATGTGGATATGTAATGTGGGTGTCTGTGATAGAGAGAGAGAGAGAGGGTTGGGGAATAGATCGGGTGGTGGGGGATAAGTGTAGTTGGATTAGTTGGGGAGAAAAAAAGAGTGGTGGGAAAGGTTTTAGGTGTTAGGAGTGAGAGAGAGGTGCTAGCGGGATGTGTGTGAGAGAGAGAGAGTAAGAGAGAGAGAGAACAAGGGAGAATTAGGGGTTTTGGTGGTGGGGGGGGGGGGNGCGGGAGGGGATTGTTAAGTGTCATGGGTTGGAGAATGAGAGTGAGTGGATAAGGGTTTCGTAATGGAGATGATGGGGGGGGAGAGGTAGGAGGAGGAGGGGAGTTAGAGGAAGAGAGAGGAGGAGAAGGGATTGGTAATAATTGCAGGGAAGAGGCATGGTGGGGGGGCATTAGTGGTAGGGGGTGACCCGTGGATGTGTAATGTGGGTGTTTGTGATAGAGAGAGAGAGGGTTGGGGAATAGATCAGGGGGTGGGGGATAAGNGGGACATACAGGTGTTAGTGGTAAGTGGGGACATAAGAGTGTGAGAGAGAACAAGAACAAATGGGGTGGTGGGGTGTTAGGAAGAGAGAGGGGGGGGTAAAGGTAGGACAGGATTAGGGGGGGTTAGTAAGAATTAGGGGGAAGAGGGGAATGGGGGCGACATAAAATAATTTTAGTATTGGTATAACTTACAAAACCAAACTCATTGTAGTAGTTAAAAACATGCGCCCGTTGTGATTCATAAAAGTGCGCTCATGATTTTATTAACGCGCACATGTTATTGTTCACAATAACGACCACACGATTTCATTAAATTCAAAAATGTATTCCCTCCAAATGATAAGGCTGAGCCTCCACCCATACTTGCATGGAATTATTATGCCTATGCGTCTTCTTCGGAATTTTATTTGAATTCAACATGCCTATGCCTTGGAGTATGATAAGCAATGGCTAATTCAACATTATATCCAAATTTTCAATATGCTTGTGTTTAGCCGTCCATCTGAGTATGTTGCACACCTCCAATTTTTATGAGATTTTAGAAACATATATGATTTTTTTTGTAGATTCCAAATATGTATTTTAACAAGAATACATATTTTTTCTATTTTTTCTTATTTATCTTCTGTCATCACTCCTCAACTCAAGAAACACACTATTAGTGTTTTGTCCATATCTCTTTAGTTTCTTAACCATTTAAAAAAAATTGTATGGTGCAGGAAAGAAAATCGATCTCTACATGCTATAAAAAACCCATTTCCAAATAATTATATTAAAGCATTCAAATGCTGCATGCACAATTGACGTACTATTTTTGAGGTTTGATCTCTTAGATAATTTAAAATATATATATATTATTGGAAAAATAGTCGTGCACTAGTACTATATGTTCTCTATATGTATACCGATTTTCATAAGATTATTCCATAATTTAGTCAGTGAGTTGCTGCACCAACAAAACATATACCTTATAATTTGTCAAAAAAAATAAAAAGTGCATGTTAAAAAAATATCTAAATTTAGATACACTAGTGGAAAATGAGAGATTAGTGACCAAAAAATAACCAAAATCCACATATCAATGACCACTTTTGATTTCGCAATCGTTGGTGGCTAATTTACGGTCTTTTATTACGCGACCAAAATTGGTCATTTTTATTTTGGTCATTTATAGCTTGTCAGTTGGTCATTAATTTGGTCATATATTTGGTCATTTATTTGGTCATGTATTTGAATCAATGACCAAATATATGACCAAATTTATGACCAAATTAATAACCACATGACAAGCTAGAATATGACCAAATTTGGTCGCGTAATAAAAGACCGTAAATTAGCCACCAAAACCATTTTCTGGTCATTGATATGCAAATTTTGGTCATTTTTTTTGTCATTTATATCTCATTGTTTGGTCACATATCTCTCAACTATTGGTCACTAATTTAGTCATTTTTAGTTGCTTTATGTGTGGTTATTATATTTTAGTAGTTTGAATGGTGTCCATTATTAATCAATATAAATTTTTAATATTATATTATGTTTAATTAAAAAAAAGAATCATACATTTATTCTCATCTAATACACTTGTGAATTATGCAATGTCACATTATAATTAAATACAACACTTGTAAATAATATCTATTACACATGTAAATCATACAATGTCACATTAATTAGTTAATAATTACAACATTGGTACATAATATAAAGTACAACCATATATGTAAGTTTTAAACCACAAATTATATTATATCAGATGTCAAAAGTATTACAATAAATATGAGTTTTCTTAAATACTCATATTAATTTCCATATAACTTTACAGGAAAATCATCACTTTTCAAAATATTACAATGGCTAAAGCATCATACTTGCACTTGGCTGCAAAACCATACTTAGATCCCATGTCAATAGTTTCAAAACAATACTCAGCACTAAACCATACTTAGATCCCACGTCAGCAGCTTCAAAACCATACTTAGTAGCTTGAAAGCCTTACCATTGGGTTCTTCATACTGAATCAAAAATCTTCAGTAGCAGGCTCTTCATACTCAATGGCCCACTTATAAGTTAAGCTCACTCCTGCAAAATCCAATAAAAAAATATCACTTGTAAAGTAGAAAAAAAATGAACTGTAAAGTAGAGAAACAATGAAGCAAATTATTGATCTTGTTCAACAGCTAACAACAATAACCAAGATCATGTGCAAAATAATAAAATCTAATCTAACAAATTCAATTTAAGAATTGGTTAAAATTAAACTTGAATGGATAAATCTACAACTATTTAGTACCTAAGAAAACTAAAACTCAGCTCTAAACCAGGAAATGGATTTCAACATGAAAGATAATCAACGAATCCACAAAACAATTATGCTCGACTGCACACGTAGAAACCTGCATACATAGTGCAATCTGTGAAGGAGTTCACCCCTAGATGTCATGTGGTTAGTGAATGAAATGAAAACTATGGAAACTAATGAATGGTTTAAGAAAGTCTCAAATCCAACGTCCAAAAGAATAAATAATAGATTGCTTTAACTATGGAGTCACCATTCTACTATGCATGATTTGGTGCAAAAGTGCAACAGATGCACTCAAACACAAGTTGGAAATGTTGGTGCAACAAAAAAGTAAAATGTATGAATTGTGTATTTGAGAAAATCTATATAAACCTACTTTCCCAAATATGCAATAAACATAAATCAAAAGAGAAAAGGGAAGTGAAACGTTAGAGGAAGCTACTTGATGAGCTGGCCTTGTTGGAACAAGATAAGGTGAGATGAAAAGAAGAATCGTATTTTATGGCCATGCACATAATGACAACAGAGGACCAACATTACAATTCTCAGGAAATACTAGGTTGTTTCTGTAGAGGGTGATTGCATTTATACTATATAGTATTTTCCGAAAGGATGGTATCTAAGTAGAGATGTTTCCTAGTCTTTGTTCATGCAATTGCCTTCCTACACCCTAATCATTTGGCACATTCATACATTATCATTGGCCCTGATATTAGTGTTTGTCGACATTTGAATATTCGAATATCTACAAATGCTTGAAATCGTATTATGTGCACAGGCCTCCCATGGTAAGAGAAGTCTGTAGTCCACTAGAACATAGTTGCCTAACACATTGATATTATATTCAACCTTTAGTATAATCAAAATATATCAAATCGAATCAACCATTGCAATGAAAACACCTTTCCCCATCAAACTATTGTGATGTTATACTCAACTGCCAGTATAATCAAAACCTATCAAATAGCATCAACATTCCCAATTTCCTACATGCCTACCTTGTCCTTGTTTCAAACATATACTTGTATGTAAACAAATGAAAATTATAAAAAGTTATTTTAACTTGTTAGCCTCAAAGTGTTCATGACATAGTTCAGGAATCAAGCCAACAACCATCATATTTTACCCTCTATATCTATATATACTCAAAACAATTCATGAGTTTTTTTTTCTTGGACACTGGACTATGGAAAGTTCACTTTATATTCACTCAAAAAATTTCATGAATTTTATCTATACATACATACATATTCTAGTGACATGCCATAACGGCACAACGACATTCATACATGAGCCACACCCATACAACCCAGCCACTTTGGAATAAAATCATATATACTAGTATATGCAAAAAAATACTTCTAGGAATTATAATCACGAATCTAAAAAGAACTACTGCTTGTTATTTTTTTTCCATTTGAACTCATTTGGCATGTTGGACAGTCAGGTTTCCTAATAGTAAAAGACTTATAAGAATGTAATATCTGCATACCAGTGGTAAAACTGTTTGAAACAGCCTCAATATCATCAGTCATGGCCTGTGCTTTTGATCTAATAAACTTTGCCTTCAAAATCTGAACTTTTGATCTGATAAAATTTAGAATCACTTGTGCTCAATACATACACACAATCAATTTCTACAAATAGATTAGTCCACAATCACCTGAGACTGGCACTAAAATCATACCAAATGCAAGCATGCTTCCTTGTGTCCATGTGAAATAGAGATCTAGCAAGATTTCTATAATACTGATTGGTCACAAGCCTCTGTAAAAATAGCACAAACGAGATAGGAGTTGGTAGAATATTTTGAAATCTAGACATTCAGATAAATATAATGTTCAGTGTTATATAATCCTAGTGTGTGGGAATGCACCCCATTTTTTGTAAGTAAAGCCCATAAGGTATTGACGCAAACAATGTAATAATTTATAAATAAAGTGCATGATCAATATTGTCAAGATCAAACAAACCATTAGATAGGGTCATTGATCAATCTATTGATATTGTCAATAACCTTTGGCTATGTAGAGACCTAGTCCCAAGCTGAATAGGTTAGCTATTATCTCTATTATGAACTTATTCTATCAGCTATACTAATGTACTGTTATTCTCCCAAATATAACCAAGCTTTTCCATTTTGATAGTGGGTTTTGCTCCTCCTACTTAGGTTTACCATTTAAATCCAAGTGTGTTATAGTATGTATGTTGCTATTGTTTTCATTATTTCATTACTGTTATTTTGTTTGATGATAATATTATTGATCTGCTACGATTGTTTATCATAATCATGGTTATATTGTTATTCTATTTGTAGACTTCATGATAAATGACACAATTGGTTGTGAAACTATATTTACTACTACTTTTTTGCAGGTTGAATCCTTTTGAAAACCAACAACATGATTTGGATAAAAGTTTCTGTATGAAAACATAATGTTGTATGTAGGTCCAAACCTCCATGCATAACAACTACTTTAAATTTGATAAGGAGAAAACAAAACGTAAATGAACTTTACCTTTGGGAGGAACAATCACTATAGGGAAGCTGCTATGGTGAAAGTAGTACTCACTCACACTCCCTTGCAATACACTTAAAACCATAGAATGTAAAATACCCCTGATACTTTAATGCTACAAACCATTCAAGGAGTCTGCCAAATAAAACGTTTAGTAATCTTTCACCAATTAAAGCATTTATACTGCATTCATAACAGCATCATCATGTAAAAGAAAAAGCATGCACAACATAATAAATATGACCATATTCACATGGTTCACTTCGTCCACGAGGCTACATCCACCAATTTATTTGTTCTATTTATTTCTCTATCAAAATAGAGTGCTTACAAAAATCACGGCTCATTCATGGCCGATTTTATCTTACCTCAAGGCTCTACACAGAGAGACACTTCTAACTCAATAGCCCTCCTTTAGGACCCTTATAATTAGCTCATAGAAGAAATCATTAACAGCCCTTTTGGGCACATGGTGAACTTGAATTTACTACAACAATTAGGTACCCTAATCGGTGGGTGTCTTAAGAAAATATTATTCTTGAAAAATAAACTCATATACTGCAATTAATGTCCCATTTTCCATGTTTCGTATTAAACAAGTTATTCCCCATAGCTACGTTTCTTCTGGAGATTTTATTTAAAATTCCTACGAGGAGAGCCCATGGCTCACGGTGAGTTATCGAAAATGTATCGAAAAGCATAAAATATTGATCCCTTTAGGTCAAAACAATAGTGTAAGCTAGCATAAGAACCCTAAATCGCATCTTCCAATCCCTGGCATTCCATATCAATTAGAAAACGTAATAATAAAAATAAAGGCGCCCCTTCAAAAGAGGAACTCACAGCTTGGGTTCAAAACTACTAGATTGGGCAAGCGTTTATAGTCCAGAGCCTACCTAAAACTATCATCAATCACATGTTATCATCAGAAGGCAAGACGTAGGGTCCAATCAATTCAGATTCAACATATAAGAGAAAAAACGAAGGGAATGAACAAAATTCCATGTTTGGTCAGTTGACAGCTATGTCGATTTTAGGTCAGCAATTAGATATAATGTGAACCTAGCTGCATCCCAAAACGAAATCCAAAAATATAATGTACATGGATATGCATGAACTCGTGTGTCCAAAGGGCTTACTTCCCACACCAACAAATTTTAAACCCATACTTACAGTGCACGAGGTGCAGAAGAAAAGCCTCCAACATTCCCCCATCCCCGAAATCCCTTTCTCAGCATAGATGGTAAAGTTTTAACCCCCCCCTCCAAAAATGCTGAGCTTCCTCTTTTTGAAGGCGCAGAGAACACTCCTCTCCGGCAGTGATTGTTCTCCCTAAGATTATCACTGTTTTGAGTATTAATTAATCCCCTTCCTCTTGCCTACCTAAGAGATGAGGGGTACGCTGACATTCTGACTGTCTGTAAAAGTTTAAGGTGTTGGCAGCACTTCATGTTACGGGAATAATTCCCAAATTTTAGGGCAGTAATTCTGTCACGCTTACTGGGGAGGTGGTCTTCCCTAAAATGTTGTCGTAAAGAAATTAAATTCAAGGCATGCGGCCTGCCCAACGAGTGTTTCCATTAAGGTATGACAGAATAAAAAATATTCCTTTAATTGATGTATGTATGAGTGTATTATGAAGGAATTAATCCATTATTCAGACTTTATAATAATTATACATGTCCTTTTAACAAAGGCTTAATGTCCAAAAAGGAAATGAATTCGTCATTTAGATTTCTAAAGAAATATAACCCTTGTCTTTCTTAAGGATCTAGTCTATCATTCTATGATATATTTCATTATTAATCCATCATTTCTCTTTTCTCATGATGGACTTTTTAATTATTGATTAGTCATGCCCTTTTTGCCAAAGGACTCTAAATCCATTAAATTTAATTAATTACTTAGTATATATATGGGTTTGTTTTTCAATCAGTGTCTTTTAAGACTGAATTCTATCGTTACCTTCCTTATGAGGACATTCCATGTACTTTAATGTACCACTTCCTTTCTGTTGAGGAATTGATCTTTTCCACGACTTCCTTTCCTCTTAGGATGTCACCTAAGTCGTTGAAGGAAATTGTTATAATTTCTTGAATTTACTTAGGTATGTTGAGCACAAGTCCCTCTTTCTCTAGATTTCAGATATTAATCTAGATGTGAGATATGCTAGCGCCGCTATCTCTCTTATGGATCCTTTAGTATTTTTTGTTCCTATTGCCTTTATGCTCCCTAAGTTTTACTTATATAGTTTGCAAGATTTGTTTCCGGAGGGGCCTTGGCCTTGAGCTCCTCACCCGGAGACAAATACAATAACACTTGAATTTACAAAATATCTAGGGTTCTCTTGAGAGGTTTGTTACATAGAAGATGTCAGAAACAACAAAAAATTTGAACCAAAAATAGCATACTCGCATTTTAGATATGCTCTAACTTTTAAACATAACTTTAAGCTTACAAGGAGACGCAGAGTATTAAAAATAAAAGGGTCTTACCTCTTGATTATCCCCAGTCCTCTTGTTCCCATTACAAGTGCAACGGGATTGATTCTTACAGTTTCACAACAAAGTTCTTTACCTACGTCACCCTCCATAATCCTAGCTCCTGTTTTCACCTTTCCAGTGGAAAAATGACAACATAGCAGTCAAAACCAATGGACTAACATTCTCTAAGAACTACATTTACAAGGTTTCTTATTGGAATTACCATGGAAACTTCAAATGCTTCTATTGCAAGCCTTTCCATTAGACCTTGTGTGGCATCAAAAAACACCTCATCATCTGAATCTGTGCTTTGAAGCATATCACAATGAAATAGAACTGTTATCAGTATGAAATCATCTATGGTACAAAAGAAGGTAAGTTTAAATAGAAGCCCAAATATATTTAACCAAATCCAAAAAATCTCTTGTAATGATTCAAAATGTGATATGGAACATGATCATTGATCAGCACAAGCTTTTTAGAAGTGAGTTACAACTTGCCCCAAAAGAAGAGAGGGTAGGGTGTTAAACTATGAAAACAATATTATCACAAAATCCATATAGACCAAGTGTAGCATCTAAAATTTGTGCATCCTTCTCTCTGCAGAACTAGAGACAATCATGACTTGAGTATATTAAACTACTATGATTTTAAGTCACAAAAAGTTGCCTTGCTCAAATAAGACAGACGTATTGCAGGTGGATAGATTGGACATAAAACCAATAAAGGTGTTATTATCAATAAGAAAGTAAATGCTATGGATTCTGTAAACTGTAAGAATACTTTTAGATATGTTGAACCAAAAATTGGACAATTGAAGGGAGAAATCAATTCTTCAGACTTCACTGCTACTTCTTGTACCATCCTCAATGAAGGAAGCTAGATCTTAGAGTCACTCAAACTACTCATTTGTATAAGTTAAAATAATCTTGTCTGCAAGATCAAGGTGAAACAAAAGTAGCAAGAGAATGGCATAAGCAAGAATGAGGGGAAGCAAAAGTGCCTAGTCTTTTTGGCATATCTGACTCATTCACACCATGTTACTATATTGGATTAACACACTAGATTTCTTGGTCTGTATAGCTCAGCAACCCTGTTGGCACAAGCTCGACCAAACACTATAGTGTGTATGTTGCTATTGTTTTGATTATTTCATTACTGTTATTTTGTTTGAGGATAATATTATTGATCTGCTATGATTGTTTATCATAATCATGGTTATATCATTATTCTATTTGTAGAATTCATGATAAATGACACACTTGGTTGTGAAACTATATCTACTGCTACTTTTTTGCAGGTTGAATCCTTTTGAAAACCAACAACATGATTTGGATACAAGTTTCTGTATGAAAACAGAATGTTTTATGTAGGTCCAAACCTCCATGCATAACAACTACTTTCAATTTGATAAGGAGAAAACAAAATGTAAATGAACTTTACCATTGGGAGGAACAATCACTACAGGGAAGCTGCTATGGTGAAAGTAGTACTCACTCACACTCCCTTGTAATACACTTCAAACCATAGAATATGTCAGAAACAACAAAATAGTTGAACCAAAAATAGCATACTCGCATTTCAGATATGCTCTAACTTTTAAACACAACTTTAAGCTTACAAGGAGATGCAGAGTATTCAAAATAAAAGGGTCTTACCTCTTGATTATCCCCAGTCCTCTTGTTCCCATTACAAGTGCAGCGGGATTGATTCTTACAGTTTCACGACAAAGTGCTTTACCTATGTCACCCTCCATAATCCTAGCTTCTATTTTCGCCTTTTCAGTGGAAAAATGACAACATAGCAATCAAAACCAATGGACTAACATTATCTCAGAACTACATTTACAAGGTTTCTTATTGGAATTACCATGGAGACTTCATATGCTTCTATTGCAATCCTTTTCATTAGAGCTTGTGTGGCATCAAACAACTCCTCATCATCTAAATCTGTGCTTTGAAGCTTATCACAACGAAATAGAACTCTTATCAGTATGAAATCATCTATGGTACAAAATAAGGTAAGTTTCAATAGAAGCCCTAATATATTTAAACAAATACAAAAAAACTCTTGTAAATGATTCAAAATGTGATATGGAACATGATCATCCAACACATAAATTGATCAGCACAAGCTATTCAGAAGTGAGTTACAACTTGCCCCAAAATAAGAGAGGGTAGGGTGTTAAACTATGAAAACAATATTATCACAAAATCCATATAGACCAAGTGCAGCATCTAAAATTTGTGCATCCTTCTCTCTGTAAAACTAGAGATAATCATGACTTGAGTATATTAAACTACTATGATGTTAAGTCACAAAAAGTTTCCTTGCTCAAATAAGACAGACATATTGCAGGTGGATAGATTGGACATAAAACCAATAAAGGTGTTATTATCAATAACAAAGTAAATGCTATGGATTATGGAAACTGTAAGAATACTTTTAGATATGTTGAACCAAAAATTGGACAATTGAAGAGAGAAATCAATTCTTCAGACTTCACTGCTACTTCTTGTACCATCCTCAATGGAGGCAGCTAGATCTCATAGTTTCCAAATATTGATGTATAGTGCTTGCCAAAAGGAAGGAGAATTGACACTGTCAGTGATTCCCATTTTTAAATCAATATGCCCAAATGATTCATATTTGTTGACTGTACAGTAGTTATGTTCCAGAATGGTTCCAAAACTCATCAAATGCTAAAAAAACATGATTCTCTTGTAGATATCAAGGAAATAAAACTATCAAGGTGACCAAAACAGTTTCCAAAAATGAAGTATTAAATCAAGTGTGAATTTCAAAGGTGTATAGTATGTATGCCTCAAGCAAACCCAATGACAAAATGGATATGACTGTCATAGCATGTACTGCTGTTGGAAATTGTAGCTCTTCTTATGTTTCAATATGCATGCTATCTCCAATTTATTTACTTCAAGAGTGATGAAAAGGATTCCAAAGTTTTTGCACCAAGTATAAACACAATCCCAATGTCAATATTGTAATTGCAAGGTAGTGATATGTAGTTTAGATTTGGTTTATGGGAAAGTTGCCAATACTAAACTTACACTTATGAAATTATACTAATAATAGAAGCAATCAATTAATCAATGTGTATGCCAAGTATCATTGTGGGACAGAGATAATACCCAGGTATGCCAAATGCCAATGAAAATCAATATAAAAATCTTCAACTTAAGAATGCAATTTTCAATACATATGTCATGCTTATGGGAAGAATTTGAACAAGTTGCAGAGATTAATAATACTGATCTTTACCATTAAATAAGCATCCAAAATATATCAGATGGTAAATCTTTATGATCTTCTTGTGTTTATGTTTTAGGTGTCCAATAGATGGCTGGCTGAGAATACAATCCCAATAAAGTAGGTGCCTTGTGGTAGGATGGAATTATGGGAAGAAAAACTAGACACATTTTAACCAATAGTGATATTCGGGACTATATTAGGGCCTAGGGTGTGCAACGTTTGAGATTTTATAGATTAGGTGTCAAAGGGATGTTGGTAGGTTGGTGTAGGGTCAAATGATCTAAGGAAATATGGTGATGGTTTCCTCCTTTATGAATCTACAGTTAAGAGTTTATGGAGGGCTGAGAGGTATGAAGATGGCTAAATAAGGAGCCTAGAGCCCTTGCGTTGAAGGTTTATGGCCTTGGGATCATGGAGGAAAGCATCCAATCCAAGGTGAGTGTAATGCAGGCCGTTAAGTTCTATAGGCCAAATCAGTGATGCAAATGGCCCTGCGTTGAGGGATAAGTTGGCTAGGGTTGAAGGGGATGGTAGCTAGGCTAGTTTAGGATGATATGGGTGTAACCTAGGGATTCCTAACAATGTTTTTACAATGTTTTACATTCCTTTGAAGTTTTGATCACTGTGGTCAAACAAAGCAACAAGTGCATCTTCAAAAGATAATGGTGTGTTCACTAGATCCTCCATTCTCTCATCAATGGGTGACTGGTACGGCTGGAGGGTTTTGTTTCATAGGGGTGCAATTTATCATTTTGCATTAAGAGAATAGGGTGGTAAACAAGCATTTATATAATCAACAAGTATGAGAGGCCCAATCAGACCTTCAAAACACAACATTGCACTCACAGTGGGACAGAACACAACATTGCACTCATAGTGGGAGAGTCTATTAGATGCTAGAATTCTTCTACAGCCATTGGAAGTGTTTCTCTTTGGAAGTGGACTTTCTACTTCAACTAGTTTGGAGTATGAATCATACAATGATTCATCCAGTTTTAACTTTTAGCTAAAAAGAAATTCCTTGGTTCAACATCTTCGCTCCAAAACAAATTTAGTGTTGGATGTTGTGATATTTTAGGTCTTTCCCACGTGGTACCCTCCAATGGAAAATCCTTCCACTGAATGAGGTATTCTAACAGTACCGTAGTCCTAATATTATTTTCTACAATTACCAATAAATACCTTAGAATTAGAAGAATATGTCGTTTATCATTTAGGGGAGGTAAAACATTGAATTTAAAAAAAAAATTGATACCACTTTTTTCAAGTATGAGACATGAATGGTTATGCAACTTGTCCCACCCTTTATAGAAACTTATAAGGCACATGGTATCTAGGTCCAGGTTTCTCCACCCCTTTATCTTTGAGAAACCTCTGCTTGTAAAGGTGTAGCCTCAAGAAAATGCAATCTCCCTCTTCAAATTCATACTCACTGTGGTGCTGGTCCTACTAGGATTTTATACTATCATGGGCTAGTTTGAGAATCTCCTTAACCTGCTAAAATATCTGTTGTCTTTTCTCCAAGAAATCCTCAATAGCTACCATTTAATTTAAAGAATATTGACATAAAGATAATGGAAAGAATAAAGTAGAGGCACCGCATGTACCTAAAAAGGTCACAAATATAGAAGTGGTTGTGCAGGAATACTAGGAGACCCTGAAACTTATCTGATTGTATAAGGATGGGGATATACTTCCAGCTAGAGGGATCACCAGTTCCCATGTGCCACCCCATAATACAACCAATTGCAGAGGTAATAATTCGTACTAAATATTGCAAGCACAAAAGAGGAGGATCCTTGGGAGTTGTTCAAAGATGATCTTATATCCGAACCAGGATTGGAACTTGAAGAAGGAAATAATTACAATCTTGTGACTGGGTATGAGTCTGCTAGGGATTTGTTTTCAACATTCAGAAAGAAGACAAATCGATATCATCAATCTCAACCTCTCCTAGACTTGAAAAAAATTCTGAAAATAAGTAAGCAATTATATCACATTCAAACTGACCTACACTTATAGAATAAGATTTTTCATCTGATGATTCCAAATTCATATATAAATTCTTCAAAATATGGATAAAAAATTTTTGCAAAACCTTTTCAAGATAATTTTTCAGACAGTGATTTTGAATAATTTTACAATTGGGAGGTGTTGGCTTGAGCCACTAATACCAGCAATAGTGGAAGTATGTAAAGTTCAACATATGCAGAAAGTCAACAAATTGCACAAAGAAAAGAAGATGTTATGAACATGATGATGAAGTTATGTAGGAGACAGAACAAGAGTTTTGAAAATGGAGAAATTTGATGAAGATCCCATTATTGTGGGTGGAAGAGTTGAGAAGGCAACACAAAACTTAAAATTCGGCCTGGAGAATAAATAACCTTTTTTTGTTAAAAGTCCTTACAGAAAATTGCCCCAAGGGGTTGCACCGCATAACATGGACTTTCTTCAGCTTAGATTCTAGGTCTAAGGGGTTTCTATCTTGCCAAATTCACTTGGGACTTGCAACCAACCTCATCCCTTTTGAACAAGCCAATTGGGTGGGAAAGACCAAAGGGAGAATGCAACCCTGGTGAGCAACTCAATTCTTTATCAACTCAATTCGAACAAGAGTTTTGATTGTGAAGACTTTTGGTCATTAAAATTCCTTACGAACCTTGAATTCTTCAATATTTTTTGGTGTTGAGTCAAGAAAGAATGCTTGATAGTTGGTCTAGGGAGGATGTTGGAATAAGGAAACTTTCCATCTGTAAAATCCCTAAATAGTAGAAACAAAATACTTGAAATGATCCCACCAAAGGAAATTTAACTGAAGGTAACCTCACCAGATCTGACCTCGAGATTTGTCTAAGCCGACTCCTCCAAAGGAAACCCAACAACTAATTCCACCATGCCACAAATTCCACCAATTATTTGGAAAGAAACTTTAACGGTGAATCATGACAGACTATTGTACCAGCATCCAGAGACAAATGAAGCCATCTTCGGCTGTTTAAGTAGTTAGAACAAGTAGTCGATCGATAACTAGCTGTAAGCTGCTTGATAAAAAACACGAATGTTCACTAAGGTAATTCTACATGTTACTTCTACTATTGAATATTTGTTGTCTTCATTCTAGTAATAATAATTTGTGCAGACTTTCCATATCTAATTCTGTGACTCATCTTACATCCCAATGCCAAACACATCCTATTTGCAATCTTTATTTGATATTTGCATAAATACCATATCAAACTCCTGTCAGTGACCTTGACATCCCAAAATATTTCCCAAGTTTCGTTAATTAGGTTACACCCAGAAACATTATTGAAGGCTCAAATAAGCTTAAATTAAGAGATCAAAAATCTTCAACAAAAGCAAATTGTTGTTGTTAAAACACGTCAAAAGATAAATAAGTCCCAAAAAATATAAGAATATGAAAATGTCCAGCATGTGAAATTTTATTCTTGGATATAAATATTGCTTGTGCACATTTCTCAGTGGATCATATAGACAAAATAATTTTAAAATATAAACAAAAATATAGTTCATGCAAATGATGTGACTTGCATGCAGCGGGGAAAACTTTAACAAGAACCTGAAGTGGGACACAAAGGAGATGTAGCAAAGTCATGGAAAAATGTTATACACAACAGTTTGTTTCTCTTAGCAACAAGTCCCCAAGGGAAATGGAGAGTTGACAGGACTCAAATCTCTTTTTATTGATGTTAATGTGAAAAGAAGCTCTAGGAGAGTTCTAGACACTTTTTTTTAATTAGTATTTCTTTACTTCGATAACATTTTAGCATCAACGAGTGTTCTATGAATCTACACACTCCTACAGTCTTGTGGATAGTGTACATTGATTGTACTATATGGTCCCATTGACCTATTCCCTGGTCATTTGTGGGCATGAATTAAGTTATCTTATGTAAGATAGAACTAGAATTTAGGCAAATGCATTTTCATATTATCTAGTACAACCTATAGGATTCATAGTGAACTGAAACTGACTTCAAAGTTCTAAAAGGCAGTACACAAGATGATATTTTAATTTTTCTTAGCTGAAACGATAAACAACATAGAAATTTAGAATGAGAGTTCAAAGGTAGGAAAACTCTATTTCTACATTGACAATTGAAGTTAGGTCAAAAGTACTTATTTGTTAGTGTTTGATCTCCCCGGGGATGACTAGTTATGCTCGTAGGGTAAGTATACATAGTCCATCCAGAGGATTCACTCCTGCACTTTGTTTCTACAAGAAATGAGGAGAGATGGTACGAAAGAAATCTCAAAGTTTGTACCCAAAGCCTCGCACTCTTTCAATATACTAAGCAGAACCACCTTGAAGAAATTTCATGCAAGGTCCCATAAATATGACAACTCAGTTAAGTAATTTCACTCACTGTAACACAAGCTTCTCAGTAGAGGAATATTTCCAGACACCCCTGCCTCCTATTGCTTGATTTCCCAATTCTTCCAATAGCCTTTAATCCAACCCTTAGATAGCCCACCAAGCTTTTAGGCACCATGGGCCCCTAAACATTGAAAATGGGAAATGAAAAGGAACAACTTTCAAGAAATTGTAGTCCAATAGTTTTCACCTATTCAGATAAAAGCTTCTTTACAGAGTAAAACAACGATCCTTGTTACAGGTTGAGTTCCCCAATATCCAACTAACCTTCAAGCCAATCAACTGAGCTGTTAGACATAAAGTTCCCCCAAGTAAGGAAATTAGGAAAAGGGAGACAACAATTAAAGGATTGATAAGAACAGGAACATCAATGGACTCATAGAGATAAGAAACTTGAATCTCTTAGGATATCAAAAGAAACATGGAAAACTCTGAGAAACAATTTTCAAAAGCAGGCAGAAAATTTCCAAGTAAAATCTGTCATCTTTTCACAGCTAGTTTTCCTCTTCACCTCTCATGAAATGTGTTGTTGTTTTCTTTTTCAGGTTTTCGGGCCTAAGACAAGGTGATCAAGTGGCAGGTCTCTAGTTCCATGTAAATCTACTGCTCTGTTTTTGGGTCAGATGTAACTAGGCCCAACCATTGCTACTCATTGTGACACTTCCTTGGAAAAGGATTCCAAGAAATTTCAATCATTCCTAGTGCATTTTGGCAGGGGCTGGATGTCATGCCCCTTTCTGTAGTGATGTGAAAGATGATAGTCCCTTTGCTAAGGGTTCTTGGTCGAAATGAGAACTTGTGAAACAGTCCCTAGACATGGATTTTATGCTTATCATGCTCTTTATTATTCTACACAGTAAAAAATGGCTTCATCATGGGCCAAGTGGCTTGTGCTGACCAGCCAAACCTCTGCAAGAATGTTGGTGCCTAATAAGCACAGAGTTATGTTTGAGCCCTAAGCTCTGTTAGCTCAAAATCAAAATTAGGATTCGAAATAAGGTTCTGAACTTACTAGAATTTAATTCTATTAAATTACAAGTTACTTCTAGTATAGTATCCTTCCATTTAATATTCATTCATTGTATAAGCACCTGCTATGCTGGTTTTCCGTGCTCTGTGCATTAATATATTAGTTAAATTAATAAAGTACTTTTTAACACTCAGTTTGTTTTTGAGAAAGGTATAAAGTACTATCCAGTAAGGAAAAGAAACTAGATAATAATGATACATCATGTGTACAAAGGTTGACTAGATGTTTTACACAAAAATTAATCACTTACTAACACATAGTTGGGGAACTTGATCCTGCCATTTTCAAAGTTCCCAAAGCTTTGGAACTTGTAGGACACATTCCAAAAGCAAGGGAAGCACTTCCTAAAACTTTGGGAGCTTTGTAGGAGCATGCCTCTCCCAAAATCAATGTCATAACATTATGTGGGTTCTTGGTTGTTTGGAGCCCAAATTACCCTTGTTTTTGTGCATTTTTATACAACATAAACCTAATTGGACCACAAACTACCAACTAACATGGATGTACCCTTACAAATATGTGTATTTTCTTGGGTTCCACTGATAGAGTCCTAATTGATTTGCAGGTTTAATGGTTGTTGTTTGATTTTCCATAGTTTTATGAAGTCCTTCAGTTTAATGGTTGTCATGTCCTAAGTCTAACAAATACCTTTGTTATTCATCTTTTCTTTTTTATTTCTTGTCAATATGGATTAACAACTCTAGGGTGGTTTTGAGATTTTTCCAAGTACTAAGTAAAATTAGGACATTCAATGTCGATCTAGTCAATTTTCAAACCTTTTTATAATTATAATATTGACAGTGACTATAAGTATGGGAAAACTCTAGAAAAAAAGGTTATAATTTATGAACCTTTCCGACAATATAAAAAGCACTACTTGAATCATCTCATTTCCCATGGATGGTGTAATATGCACTACTCTCAATGAAAATAGGTGAAATGTGATAACATCACTAACTGTAGGAAAGTATAACTTCAGTACAAGAAAGATATATTATCATAAATAGTGGTTTAGTAAAACACATGTGGTTCGTAGGAAATCCAAATCTAGATTTTTTGTTTCTAATGGAAAATACCTGAAGTTTTCAATATCACCTTGAAGATCTCCCTCTGCTAATTTGGTTCAATCTTGTTCCAACTTCCAAGTAAGCATATCTCCACCTAAGAAAGAAAAAACCCTAACTAATTTTAATGGATTTCTATAAAAGACGACATCATCAATTCAACACATTAAAAAAATGAGACTAGACTTCAGTCACACCTATATATCACCTGTATATGCACCCTATACATATATGAAGAAGGTAGTTCATGCCAAGATCTGAAATGCTTTAGAAAACAACACAAAATTTGGGTAAACTAAGAACTAAATTTTGACACTTTGGCAAGATATTTATGGACAAAAAGTAATTCCCCAATATGATCTCATAGAAAAGCTAAAAAAATAGCCTAATAAAGAAAAAAAACATCCACAAAATATTCACATAGTAGGCATGGATTTGTATTTGATACTAGATGGATTTCCTAGTAAAGGAAGCCATGCAAACTTGGCACTGATTTTTTTATAATTGGACATTGAGAAAAGTAGTAAGAATTCACTGCATGAAGATCTTGTAAAACAAGATTAACAGATGGAAATTGCAGCTATTGTGGGAAACCAAAAAATGTCGGTCGTGTTTTCTAGAGGTTTCATTATATCACTGGAATCTTGTCCTCAAAATTCATTGGCTCTACTTCATATATGTCTGAAGTGTCATTCAGATGATCAAGGTGGTTGCTCTCCACTTCCTGAAGCAATTTTAAAATTTTCCCAAAGAAGAGGTAATTAAATACATGAATTCTTAATTTGGGACCCTATAGCTCTGCAATTTTCAGCTCATTTTATTGAAAAGTTAAAAGTAGGGACTACATTTTATACAATTTCCTTAGTTGCATGTTTGCTAATCAAAAGGAAGTAGAAACATCCATCCCTTGCCAATAGGTCTATTCAATTGGAAACTTTGACCTCTACTCTTATACATGGCTTATAACTGTTGAGTTTAATTTTTCCTTAGGTCTGTTAAAGCACAAATCTAGAATGTCATACCTGAAACAAATTCAAAGTTCCAACAAATGTCACATATAAGAAAATGAATACTAACCGTCCAATTGAAGTATTGGATAGCTATCAAATAAGGTCTATGTATGAAGGGCCAAACACATTAATATATGAAGGGTCAGTCTACCTTATAACCCAAAGATTGCATGCACCATAACTTGGTTCAAACCTTTAGGTTACTTTAGTAGAGACTGTATAGTTACTACAACTCTTACATAGAGGCTTTCTACAAATTGTCGATTGTATACATTGTGCCAATGCTTGTTATGTTAGAGACAACTGAGTTGGTTCATCAAAGCCAAAAATAATAGAGAACATTTTTGTATTTCATAGGTGTTGCTTACCCTGTTTGAGAGACTTCCAGAACTATTTAAATTTCACATCTAGCATACAAATAATCTCTTTCTTATTTTCCTAATTTTAGTAATGTGTAATCATTATTCATAGAAAATGATTTTTTCAAGAGAAGGTATTAGAAACTATGCATGGGAACTGGAACCATTATTGTCTATTAAAAATCTACTAACATTTTCACTCATAAACCTGAATAAAGAAGCTTTTTTGGAACACAAAATGACCTTTAAGACATCATACTTGTAGTTGGTTGCTTGTTCATAGTGCAAGTCTATCATCGCAATTCTATAGTTTGAACTTTGATTTGATGATATTCTTTATTTTTTTCTTAGAAAAGGTATTTATTTTTGTCTTTTATATATCAAAAACCTAAGTTCTACCTTGATTTGGGTATTCAATCCACTGATGACCTTACCAAATACTATAACTCGAAACTTCTGGTAAATGTATAATATGGACTGAGTTGGTATCACTACAAAAATCATCTTAGTCAAAATACAAAATTGTAAGGATGCAACTCACCATTAGAAAAATGTAAACCAACCCAAACAATATGTCCTACTACCCACAACCACTTCCCACCAGTTCAAGGTTTTGTAATTGTACCAGAGTTGCAAAAGTTCATGCATTTTGGCCCTCTATTTCTCTTTGGGATCTTTAAATATTTAAAGGTGCACCAACCAACCCCTTTACATTGACCTCCATTTCTAGCATCTTTGTGAAAAGTTCCAAACCTTTCTGCACATGAACTCTACTCCTTATACTGGTTGTGACATGTACTGTTGATGTCGTCTAAGAGACATTGGTCCTCTGCTTGATTTTTAATTTCTGCTCTCATCCTCCTTGGATTATTCAACATATGAACATTGTCAATCTTCTTATCTTTCTAAGGGTTCTTGTTTTTCTTCCACCATGATTAAAAATGGTTAAAAATAAGTTTTTGATACATCCCTCTCAATTTTCCTTGGATATCCTTTTCCACTGTCAAATAATAAAAATTCAAGGATTTTAGTGAGAGAAACTTTGTTTGAGAGGGAAAATGTTGTAGATCATGTAAATCAAGAAAATTAAATCAATGGCTATGCATGTTTATTTTTATAGTCATTGTTTTGCATGCAAATGAGTTAAATTTTGTAAGAATCAATGCGATGTTCTAGTCATCGACTAGGTTTAGCATATCCTAAAAGCAGATAACCTAGGGGGATAGTATTAGGTACTTCATTAGTTATCTTGTGGTGCTTGGGATACCATGTCTCTCTAGGATTTGAACATGGTTCTCCACAATCAGAACCCAAAACTAGATAAATTTATCATTAGGAAATCCTTCATGACAAAAGGGAGTGGGATTTGATCCATTTATGTGTGCACAT
The DNA here is from genome assembly GCA_001517045.1 of Pseudotsuga menziesii. Taxonomy (NCBI): domain Eukaryota; kingdom Viridiplantae; phylum Streptophyta; class Pinopsida; order Pinales; family Pinaceae; genus Pseudotsuga; species Pseudotsuga menziesii. Next base: position 190,962 of record LPNX010281477.1, read on the forward strand.
ACCTGCCTCTAAAAATTCCGTTTTTATGCTTTTCCACTACAAAATAGTGGGAAACTCAAGGATTTCAATGAGAAAAAATATGGATGAGAAAAGACGATTATGCATGTTTATTTTTTATGCTTTTCCACTGCAAAATAGTGGGAAAATCAAGGATTTCAATGAGAAAACCTATGGAGGAGAAAAGACGATTATACATGTTTATTTTGTATATTGATTTCTAGCATTGAGTCCCTACTAGTACTGTTTCTATTACAATTATCAATAGCATATTAACTTAAGGTTGTAGTTTATATCAAGTTTAAAGTTGTATAATTTTGGCTACGAAAAGGCCATAGTAAACTTTTTCTACTGATGGAAATTCCTCACCTTCAGTATTACTGTAGTTAAATTCCATTGATTCATTTAGTAACCATCTTTTCTAGAAGGGAATTTTCATTTTGATTTCTCTTATTTGTGTGGCTAATTGTATTTGGAGCCAATAACCATAAATTTTCAAGGTACTTTGTTATGAAAGAAAAAAGATTCATGGAATGTTTATAAATTCATATTTGTGCCCGCTGTGTATAGATACGTGTCTTGTTGGGAATAAAAGAAATTGATTGTAGTTAGCACAACAATACAAGACTCGCTAACATCAAATAAATTTTGAGTCCTTTGCTAAAGCTCGGGACTGACTAAATATCAAATGCACAAACTTGTTACAAGTAGTCATATAATTTTCCAGTTTTGTTAGTAACATAATTATAATTTTACTTGTAGGTATTAGAATAAAGTTAATGAAGCAAGGGGAAATGTTAACAATACTAAGCACACTTGTGGATTCCTTGTCTTGGCTTTTTGCATTACTTTCTGCAACAAATTTTATAGATAGAAAATGGTCAATAGTTGTGGACAGGTTTGTATATTCCTAAATACATCCCTCAATTCCCAAGTTGGATGTAGGAACCTAATGTGTGTGAGGAATGCATTCGAGGCCCAAGTCACACCCTTTCAATCAAAACTAAAAACTTCATATTTATTGAGCTAAGAATGGATAATAAGAATCCCCCATTAGGATAAGAGAAATTGATGTTTCTTATTAAAGTGAATTTCACACATAAGTAAAAATTTATACATATTACATTTTTGATTAAATGTTGACTAATATTCAGATCTTTGCACAATAAGTAAAAAAAATACCTCTATATTGTTTCAGATTAGACAAAGTAGGAGTACTACTTTCTCAATTCTTGTTTAAGGGATTGTAAGGAAACAGGTCTTCAACTGTCAACACACTAGTTTCATGGGAATTGAGAGTCCTCACTTTCGAAAGGTTGTTGTCAATTCTGAACTTCATAATTGTTGGTTTGTTTGACATGCAACAGGACTCTGACCGTGACTGTCTTTTCATTGGTACCATGCATCATATTCAGATGTTTGGAGGAGTTGTCAAAAAAAGAGGGAAGTGGAGTTAAATTTTTAGGGTTAGCTTAGGGTCTGAAATATGGAATCAAACTTTTATACTTTAGTACATAAATAAAACTAAAAAAATGTTAGATCGAGAAAAGTACTGCTGCAAATAAATACAAACATAATTTTCTTCTCTTTCAACTTTAACACTCCATTGGTCACTATGTTAAGGTTGGTCGTTGAGATGATTTATCAAATGCCATGTACAGTAACAATATTAACTGATAAAACAATAATGTACATGAAATATCAGCATTAAATAATTGTAACAATTATTTGAAACAACCATATACTCAAGTACTTTTAGGTTTGATCTTGTCATCAGAGGGACAAGTCAACTGGGTGAAAAAATGACATACCTTCAGAGAGAGAGAGAGATTAAGAGGGTTATAAAAGTAAGGATACAAACCTTAGATGCACACCAGCAGAGGGACACAGTCATGCACAGTACAATCACACTAGTAGAGAAGAACAAATACACACAGTTCACAGTGGGTACACAGTCACGCTAGAAGGGACACAATCATGCACAATATATTCATGCAGGGTAAGAGACACATAGTCCATAGTTTAGTAACAACCCAACAATAAATCCACAGTTTAGGTAAAGTCCAACAAAGAATCGTGGTTAAGGTAAGAGCCAACAACCAGTCCAACAAAATAATGCATGACTCAAGTAAGACATGTCATAACATGAACATCCTCAACTGGTCTCACAATACCCACAACAAATCCCATGACACTCTACATGCTCATGGAATCCTATCAGCATCCCATACACCACCCTGCAACATGTCATAACAGCTTTGGATAGGCTCACAACAGCATTGGACAAGCTTAGTAGGTCACAACATTTCAACAAAATGATGGAAATAGTCCTATCATGGACAATACCATCCCTCACAGGTATGAGATAGGTAGCAGCCCATACAAAACCCTACAATAGGTCATAGCAGTCTTGGACAAGATTAGTAGGTCACAACAGTTCAACAAAATGATGGCAGCAGTCCTATCAGCAATAATACCAGCCCTAATAGGTTTGAGACAAGTAGCATCCCAACCTAGCAGCAGATTCTATCCACAGAAGAAGAATAGCAACATTAAAAACCTTAACATTTTTTTCAAATAGATATGCAAAAAACCCTAGACCAGACATGTAACACACAACTGAGACCACTTGTCCAAAAACTTAAAACCATAAAATAAAATGGTCAATGGTATTACGAAATAAAATCATCAAATTAATTTGATCGATTGTCTAAAACATAAAAACCATAAAATAAAATGGTCAATGGTCTTACAAAATAAAACCATAAAATTAATTTGACGAATTGTCCAAAAAATTAGAAAAAAATAAGATAAAAGTCAAAGGTACCCACCATAAGGACACTAGGACCATGTAAGAGATAAATGACCATAATTCAACCAAAGGTGGTTACAATAAGAAGACAATGTAACCCTCATACCCACAAGACCAAGTTGTGCCATAAAGGTCGAAAAACAACCCATTTCTCCCAAATGACCAACAAGACCAAGGACTTAAAGTTTTATCTCTCTCAAGGTACATTGTTTCATATATTTTATCATCAATGTATAAGGGGAAGATCCAACCTCGATGATGTGATCCTATGGTCCTTAGTGGTGCTCCTAAGGGTTAGGTGTTAGGGACATCATCAAGCGGTGCTTAGTCCCTTGAGAACCAACCTAGAAATAACCAACTAGGAGAGAGGACATCACACATCATCAGCTTCGTCAAGTTGATCTAGATTCACCTGGTTAACTGATGAGGGGTGTTCCTGCAAGAACTGCTTGGTCCCAAACAAAGAATATCGAATATGCCTTGTCCCAGACCAGGAAGTCTCTATCTCAACCGACAGAATCTGCTTGGACCTCGTGTCTAAGAAACTATATGATCCCATACCAGAATAACCTAGATACATATAGGGTACCTAACCACATGTTAGGGACTTTTCCATGGAATTAACCAGCTTGGTCCCATACCAAGAACCCCGGGAGACTACTAGGGGGCCTAGGGTACCTTTTAGGGTCTTACTCTGCCCTTGTTAACTGACTAGGGTACCATCATCCCTGAGAGTGGGTCTCGCAATTTCACTAACTTTAAAAAGTGGTAGGTGACATGATCGTAGATATATAATGTGGGTACAAGATAACATTTGCAAGAACCCATGAGACTACTGAAGTCCCTAGGGTACCTTTTAGGGTCTTACATTGCCCTAGTTAACTGACTAGGGTACCATCCTCCCTGAGAATGTGTCCCATAGTTGAACTAACTTTAACAAGTGGTAGGTCACATGATCGTAGTTATATATTGTGGGTACAAGATAACATCTGCAATTCCATACCCCAATTCTTTGCAATAATATGATAATGGAGTTTTTTTAATTTTAATGTTTTTCTAATAGCAAGCAATGTATAAAGGGTAGTTTTACTTGGAGCTCCAATTCCCCTTGATACTGAAAAATGGAAAAATACTCACAAGGTCTCTCTCTATCTCTCTCTCTCTCTCTCTCTCTCTCTCTCTCTCTCACGCACACACACACAAACACACACACACATAGAAGCTTCCTCATATTTCCCTGTTTAGATTTGTTGTCTAGGAGGCATTGGGGCATAAATGATGAATGAGCCACATTAAATGAACTAACACCATTCACACGATATATACACGCTCGTAGAAATATTAAGAATTTTTTTTTCTTCTGAAAATAGATTACTCTTGAGAACCACATAATTTTAAAACTCATGGATGCAATAGAAGTGTCATTTTTTGAATGGGTATTAAAGTTAGACCTCTTTGAACTTAAAAGACCACAAATTTCTACCCCTAGAACTCAACAATATCCTGAAGAGCACAAGTAGGATGGAGTTTGAAAGTGACTAGGAATTGAAATCTAGCAAGAGTTGATAAATATTAGGATTTTATGATTTCCCATTGTCTTTAATTGTTTCTACAATATGATTTACTTTGAGTCCATCTCAAGCCTTCATTTATTCTCTTGTATTTCCACTCAAAATGAAAAAGTGTAAGAATAAGAAGCCTAGAAAAAGTTTCAAGGAAATTACAAAACAAAAGTCTAAGTACTACAAACATACTCGCCTACCTATGACAATGGTGCAACATCGAGTTGAACAACTAACCTGGTTCTCTTCGTTGAATCTATAAATTAGTATGATAAATATGTAAAAGTCACAGCTCATAATGCTGAAGCCCCAGGTTACCAATTAGGAACATAATCATTTTTTTAATCTCAAGAGACTGGATCCATATTAAAATTCCAAAAGTAGTATCTTCCTTCATTAGGAAGTGAAGGAATGGAATAAATAATTTTAGACTCTATCCTAGAAGACATTCCTTTTGAAGATGCCGTGATGGAAGGCCCAGTTAAAGAGAGTTGGTTTCAAAATCTGTGTCAATTTTGTCTCAAGCTATAAACATTGGCTCAATTAAAGATACAATCCTCTATTTTGGGGACAATATGTGTGCTACAATATTGTTGTGATGTCTAAGGGAAATAGTGAAAAAACTTATGGGGAACCAGAGAAACCATGTAATAACGAGTGTACTCCATAATGTGGACCATCATTTTTTTTTCATGGAAAAAAATAAACCAGTGAAACCTTGTATTTAAAGTTTATTAAAAAGAATGGAATTTGATAACCTATGAATGGGATTTTGATTGCACATTCAACTCCAATGCTCCAGAATTCTATGTATGCCTCTTCAAATCCTCCAAGTTTGCTCCAATGCCCTTCTATCCATGGTAGAAATTTAAAATATATAGCCGATTTTTCAAACCCTTCAACCGGTGTCTCAATTTCAATCTGCATGGCCTAATAGATGCCCAAAGCTGCCTCTCAGACCTAATTCATCCTCTCACAACCAACCAACCACTTGCTCCTACCAAAGGGAAATATTTGGGACCGAATATCGATTTGGCGGGGTGCTTGAACTGGTGCAGGGTTGCAAAATATGCCCATCATTAATCATTGGCGCTACTTGGCTAGTTCAGGTTCAAACTATGCAAGGTCCATTGTTATTAATCACTTTCCCATTTGGATGTCGAAAAATTAATCACCATGGTTAGTCCATAATGTAGGAGTATTTAGTACCAAATTTGTTCGATATTGTCGATGGACCTAGTTACAATATCATGTTTAGATGTATAATATAGTGTTTTTACAATATTGTATAGTTTGTTACAATATGTTGTTGTTATTATTATAATATTGGTATAATATTGTGTTGTATTAAATGTATTTATTATTATATATATATATATGTGTGTGTTATAGAAAAAATGTTTTGTATTAATTTATTTTGTATGTAATATTTATAGGTTTTTAATATAAATTTATGTGTTTGAAAAAATGTTTGGTATTAATTATTTTGTATGTAATATTTATAGGTTTTTAATATAAAAAATCTAGATGGTAAACTAATTTAGATATTAACTTTAATGAGTTTATATATTTATATTATTTTAATAAAGAATACATAGATGAGTACAAAATGTCTATGGAGTCATGGTCAACATAGCATGGTCAACATGCTTTTGTTATCCACAAATGTCTTGTAGGCTATATTAATGCTAGGATTGAGTTCATTATGTGAATTGAGTCCATTTTGAGTGCATAATATGATGATGAAAATGTTTATCGCTCCCATATTATATGAGTTGATCTTCTAAGGCCTAGATAATATAATTTTTTCTATAACGACAGCTGGTCCAAATAGCAAAATACCCTTTAACAGACGTGGATTCCACCGATTTAATTAGCCAAGGTACCAAGATCATGTCCAAATTAGCCTATCAAAACTATAATTATATGTCAAGGTCATGCAAATTAGCCTTATAATTAACATTATATGCCAAGGTTTAGTGGGTTTTTTTATATGCCAAGGTCATGTCCAAATTAACATATAGTTGGGTTGCATTAATTCAGTTTTGTTAATATAGGGACATGTAAATATATATTATATATATGTTAGAATTTAGTAAAATGTAAAAATTCATTGTCAAATTTGTAATGTTTTTCATTGCCGGAGTGACAACTAAAAATGACCAAATAAATGACCAATTGTTATGTGGTCATTTTTAGTCTAGATATCCCGTGACCAAATTTGGTCATTTATCTTAGTTGTTTTAAGTTGGTTTTTATCTCGTGACCAAAAGTGGTCATTTATCTTGGTCTTTTTTAGTTAGCTCACTTAAATTTATCAATTTTGGTCATTTATCCCTTGAAAAAACCTGTGATGACCAAAAATTGTGGTCTCATGGTCACTAATCTCTCATTTTCCACTAGTGATAGTTAACAACATTTTCAATAGAAAAAAATATATATTTGGAAACATCATTCAATTTCCTACATTTCATGTTTTTTACTCATCGCAAGATTCATTGAGTAAGTGTCTCAAAGTATCCATGCAAGTTGATGGAAGCCTATTTTTTCAATTTTCTATTGCATATAACGCATGAAAAGAGACCCTCATTAGCTTGCACACACCCATCTAATATTTTTTTTAGGGGAATCAACAACTGGGGACTCGGCTGGTACTTGCGTGTGATACAGGGTCGAGGTATCTGTTCCTGCTACCACTATACCCCTAGGTGCCCCATAACGTCCTACAAGCATGGGACACAGGTAAGCCTTGGTGTGATTTGAACTCGTGACCTCCTTTATAATATATGACTTCATATCAAGAGAATTACAAATGAGCCACACCTGTGCAAGCATAGCTAATAGTTAATTTAAAAGTTAATATATCAGCAATTGCAATTAAGGTAAAAGTTGTGATTGGAGTTAAAGTTAAGCTAATAGTTGTATCATTGATAGATTTTAGCTCATAGTTGTATCTATTAATCGAATAGTTGTATCTAATAATCGAATAGTTGAAGTTCAAATGTAGTTTTTTCAACTAATAGTTGTATGTAATAGTTAATTTTAAAAGTTAATATATCGACAATTGCAGTTCACATAAAGTCATGATTGGAGTAGACATTAAGCTAATAGTTGTATCATCAATGGATTTAAGCTCATAATTGTATCTACTAGCACACCCACATAGTTTGTGGTTGGGTCACGCCGATATTGATCAAATAGTTGAGAGATAATGATGGAATGGAAAACACTTTGCAATTTATTTTATTTCTTATGTTCTTCTTGTTAAATGGGTTCAACTTTGAGTTATGCATGCTTAGCTATATGTTATCATTGACATTCTTCATGTTATCCATTTATCATTTATGAGTGATTTTTTATATTGTTATTTTTTTAATATCAGATTGTTCTAGTTATCTACCATGAACTGTTGGTTATCTATTCATCAACTATGAGTTGTCCATGCATAGCTATTATTACTCTCTCTCTCTCTCTCTCTCTCTCTCTCTCTTGATAT
>LPNX010281477.1:200271-205271 GCA_001517045.1 Pseudotsuga menziesii
GTCGTAGTCCACCTCAAATCTCAAATAAAAACGTCTATCAACATAATTAATCGAACAATTGTATCTAATAATCGAAAAGTTGAAGTTGAATTTTGATTTTTCCAGATATCACGAATTGTACGTATCACATGTTTACTAATCTATGTTTGATTTTTTTGAAATTATTAATCAAGAATTTTGGACCACACCCATAGAATCAATCTGGAGAGTATACTTGTCTCATTATCGTTCGTATATGAAAAATTATAGATGCTAGTACACCCCAAAATTATAATATATATATGGCTATCAGTGTAATTAGCTAGATGTCCAAATACCAGATGGAGGAGTTTATAAGGAGTTCAAACAATTTCATTAGGAGTTTGATTGTTACATGAGTGCACATTAGCTAGAGTCCTAGATGCCAAATTTACTTCCACTAATCCTTAAGTGATAAGAGTTGAAGTTAAGGTAATAGTTGTAAAATCATTGGAGCTAAGCTAATATTTGTATTTAATAGTTAAGATAATAGTTATCCAATATAACCTTCGAGTTGAAGTTAAACTAATAGGTGTAGAATCATTCGAGTTAAGCTAATAGTTGTATCTAATAGTTAATTTAAAAGTTAATATATGAGCAATTGCAATTTAAGTAAAAGTCATGATTGAAGTTGAAGTTAAGCTAACACTGTATCAGTAATGGAGTTAAGCTCATAGTTGTATCTAATAATCATTATTGGAGTTGACTTTAAACTCATAGTGATATCATCAATGGAGTTAAGCTCGTAGTTGTATCTATTAATAGAATAGTTTTACCTAATAATCCTAAAGATGAAGTTGAATTTTAATTTTTCCAATTATCATTAAGTGTACGTTAGCTAACCTTTTTTTTTTTTGAAATGATTAATTATGAATTTTGGACTAAGCCCATAGAATCAATGATATTACACTTGTCTCATTATTGAAAAAACATAGATGGTAGTCCACCCCAAAATTCTAAGATATATAAACCTATCGTGGTAAATATAAGAGTAATTTTTTATTTTTTTTATAGTATCAATCTTAATTTTTAAATAATAAAAATATAAACTATATTTTTACAATTATATTATTTACAAAGTGCAAGAATGTGGTAGCTTATATATTGAAAGTGAAAAAAGATTTTAACTTAAAAATGGGGAACATTTATTAAAAAATAGGCTTTTATTACAAATATGTATTGTGAAGGGACTCAATAAAGCCAGACACAACGAAATGTCTCTTTGGATTGGAAGCAACGTTAGGTTTTCTTAATCTGAATTTACTATTTGAGATGACGAAAGATGACGTAATGTTAAATGATTCGTTCCAATCGAAGTCCATTCGCCATTCCACTTCTCCCGGCAGATACCTTTTGAGATGATTTAATGTGAAATGATTCCTCACAATTGAAGTCCATTGGCAATTCCAGTTCTCCCGGAAGACAAGCATACTCTATAAATACAATATACGCCCATGACAACCAGAGCTGAGCTCACCATTTCAGTTTCTGAGTAGTCTCTGGACTCCTGAGACGTGAGACGTGTTGCTGTAGCCTGTGGGTATTCTGTTGATTAACGCTGAGAATCGAACCCCTATTGATTAACTTTAGAAATGTAACAGTGCGATCTAACACAAGACGGGTGCCGTCGCAGCAAGGGCAGATTCGTCTTCTAATGGCAGCAGCAGTAGCGATAGTAAATCTGGAAAAAGGAAGAAATGGCCCAGAGATTCTATAGCAAGCCCCACCACAGTCGTAATTACAGACATATACAATTTTCGCGCAAAGGTGGAGACGTTCACAGGAATGCCAACGTATCCCGCTAGCGCTAGCAGTACATCTGAAGTATCCAAAAAGACAGGTAGGTCGCCTTTGGTTTTAAGGCCTAGGGTTCGGAGAGGAGTAGTTAATGTACCGGCGACTACCTTCCCATTTCTATCTTCAGTACTCACGAATTATACAAATTCTTGCAGTCTCCCATTGACGGACTGTCTTCTCAAGCTTCCATTAATAGAGGCCGAGGCTCAGAAGAGTAATTCTCTATTGCTTCCTGATTTCAGCGAAAACAAAGCAAGTAATCACAAGTTTTGTAATCGCGTTTCATTGCTGTTTGATGAGCTTTTGGAATAATTGGAGCGAACTGATTTCAGCGAAAACAAAGCAAGTAATCATAAGTTTTGTAATCGCGTTTCATTGCTGTTTGATGAGCTTTTCGAATAATTGGAGCGAACTGAAAATGCTGCAATATCAAAATGATGTTTCATGGCTGCTGTACTCATAAGAGAAAGTTTTCCGTTTCATTATTTGTGATTTTTAAAAATAAGTTTGTTTTAAGGAAACAACTCAAAGAAGTGTTCCGTTTATTCTTAGCTTTATTTTATATAGTAAATAGTATGGCTTTCTTCAAAATTGTGTTTATAGAGAAAGAATACTAAATTTCAACTTAAAAAATAAAAAATAAAAAATAGTTTATTGAATAAAGGATCAATATTATCATGAATATGAATATGTTTCTTAGAAAGAATATCTTCATGAAAAGTCTGTCCAAGGATTTATATTTGAAATGTGTTTTTTAATAAAGGAATCTCTAACAACTACATAGACTTTGTAAGACTTTTTCTTTATTTTAATAGTTAATTTTTTTCTCTAAATTAAGAATGATCACTTGTTTATAATATTTTTATTTTATCTTCTAATTATTTATCACACAGGAACTTCTTCTTAAATAATTTAAAAATTAATTGAGCTTTTTTTAAATTTTATTTAAGTATACGTGAAGCCATATATAATATATTCAATAACCAGTCTTTAAATCAAAAGAGGTATTGAGCGCGCCAATTTGCCTTCCTACCGAAAGAATAGGGCCTTAGTTATAGGGCCTTAGTGATGGAGTTGTTTAGATAGAATGAACCAACCCAATAAGGTCTGATAGGAAAACCCAACCTTGACTGCTTGAAACACAACCCGCCTTTGCCTCTGCAACTACCTCCGCTTATGGCTACGGATCCGGACAAACTCCCGATTCAACTGGTGCTGCTTGTTCTACCTTTGCTGAGTATGCTGGGAATAATTATGATCCCGGGAATTATGCTTATAGAACTCCTAATCGTTGTGCTGCTGCTTGGGCTTACTATGTTTTTTTATTACATAGTTATTTGATAGCATGTTTTATAATTGTTTTAATTGTACTCAGTAAAAATATCCTAATTTAATTTATATATTTCTTAATTGATATATTTTTAAAAATATCCTTCCTAAAAACACAAAAAAAAACCTCATATTTACAAAAAAAATGCATCTAGAGATGTACTAAAGAAAGAAGGATAGAGACCACATCTTATCATGGAGTTTGAAGATGCTAAGGGGTGTGCGGAAGAAGTCGAGGGTCTCTTTTGGCACGTTAGATGCAATACAAAACTGAAAAAACAGGCATCCATCAACTTGCATGGATATTTTGAGACACTTACACAATGAATCTTGCGATCAGTAAAAAACAAGAAATGTAGGAAATTGAATGACCTTTCCAAATATATATATATTTTCTATTGAAAATGCTGTTAACTATCTAAAGTTAGATAAATTTTAACGGGCACTTTTTATTTTTTGGACAAATTATAAGGTATATGTTTTTGTGGGTGCAACGTCTGAGTGTCTAAATGATCGAATAAACTTACGAAAACCGGTATACATATAGAGAACATATAGGACTAGTGCACGACTATTTTTCCAATAATAAAAATAATTTTTTTAATTTTTTTTTAATTATCTAAGAGATCAAACCTCAAAAACGGTACATCAATTGTGGGTGCACCATTTGAATGTCTTAATGCAATTATTTGGAAATGGGTTTTTTATAGAATGTAGAGGTTGGTGTTCTTTAGTGCACCATATAATTTTTTTTTTAAATGGTTGAGAAACGAAAGAGATATGGACGAAACACTACCAGTGTGTTTTTTGAGTTGAGGAGTGATGACAGAAGATAAATAAGAAAAAAATAGAAAAAATTATGTATTGTTAAAATTTACATATTTAGAATCTGCAAAAAAAAACATATTTGTTTCTAAAATCTCATAAAAAATGGAGGTGTGCAGCATAATCACACGAACTGCTAAACACGAGCATATAGAAAATATGGATATAATACTGAATTTGCCATGGTTTATCATACTCCAAGGCACAGACATGTTGAATTCGAAGCAAAGTACAAAGCAGACACATAGGCATAGGAATTCCATGAAAGCATGGGTGGAGGCTCGGCCTTATCATTTGGAGGGAATAATTTTTTGAATTTAAAAAATACGCGAGTGCGATTTAACTAAACAAAATGCGTGTGTGTTATATAGAAACAAAACATGAGTGTGTTATGTGTATACCAATCACATGCGCATTATGTAAAACCAAAAATAGAATTCATCATCATTTTCATCTTCTTCATCATCTTCAACTTCATGATCATCAACATCATGAACATCATCATCACCATCAACATCATGACCATCATCATCACCATCGTCATCATCAACATCATCATCATCATCACCTTCCTCATCATCTTCATCATCATCATCAACATGATCATCATCTTCATTACCTTCATATTCATCTTCATCATCATCATCATCATCACCTTCCTCATCATCATCATCATCATCACCATCGCCATCATCATTATCCTCATCATCATCATCATCATCATCATCATCAACTTCATCATCACCATCATCATCATCATCATCATCAACATGATCATCATCATCACCATCAACATCATGAACATCATCATCACCATCGTTGTCATCATCATCATGAACATCGTCGTCATCACCAACATTGTCATTATCATCATCATCCTCCTCGTCATCATCATCACCTTCCTCATCATCAACATCACCATCACCATCATTATCATCATCAACATCGCCACGATCATCATTATCATCTTCATCATGTCCATCTTCATCATCATCACCTTCATCATCACCATCGTCATCATCATCATCATC
>LPNX010281477.1:207771-219209 GCA_001517045.1 Pseudotsuga menziesii
CTCAGAGCGCCAATAGCTCGGCTCTAGTATTAGTGCTATGCCCACAGCCTAATTTTATATAGAGAGAATGTTGATCATTTAACCAAATACAAACATCTGCTCCTCCTATAGAATCTATCGCAGCTCCATCAAAAAACACCATAGGAATTTTTTTTGCAGGAGGAACACCAATGATCCTAACTTTGGATCTATTTGCTTGTGGCACCTGATGTGAAGAAACATCTAACATGATCAAATGACAAAGTCTGGAGATTATAGGTTCCTTATCTTCAAAAATATAGCTATTCCTGATCTTCCAAAGATTCTAGATAAAAAAGAAGGGTAGATACATAAGCTTCCCACCCTTTGAAACCCAGGTGGACAAGTTTTCTAAAAGAGATGAATCAGACCAAAGTAAATGGACATCAAACATACTTCCCAAGTTGTGAATGACCTTTTTCACAAAGGAGCAGCCAACAAAAATGTGGTCAATAGTTTCAGCTTCGATTTTGCAAAGACAACATCTGTGAGGGCCAATCCAACCCGTCTTGTGCAGGTTATCCCAAGTATTTATTTTCCTATTGATAGCCAGCCAAATAAAGCACTTCAATTTCTGTGGTGTATTGAATCCCCAAACCCTCGGGAGAAACCCATCCTTTATCAGAGGCAAGTGCTTAGATACTATGATCTCGTAAGCTTTTTTGGCTGATACCATACCAAATTTTTTTATCAAACATCGAGAGAAAGGAACCCTCATGATTTTCAATCTTAATGCAGCCATGTGATAGGCCTTTGACAAAAGACGACCATTGATCAGGGGCCAAACACCTCCCAAGCTGAGGTATGTCGCCGAATACCAGCAGTTTAAACCATTAGTATGACCTTCCAAGTTTTGAGCCTGTGCCGGGTTTGAAATCCCATAGTCAGTCAAATAATCCCGAAGGTCCTCTCGTAAATGATATGAAGAGTCAAGACCATCAATCAGATCAACTCCCAGGCGGATTTTCAGACCATTTCCAACCTTCCAGCCAAGCTGACATGTAATCCATGACAATATCCTTATAAAACCATTCCAAAAAATGAAGTTCCATTGACAATGAACTTCCGGGATCTGATCCAATCCTCCAAAGGTTTGTTTTTGATGTACTTAAATGTTATAATCCGACTCTAAATGCCATTCCCCTTAAGTAGCAGGCACATATTCTTCAGCCTAAGCGAGATCCCAAACCATTCCAAGTTCTTTATATCCCAGCCACCGCATTCAATAGGGGCTGAAGTCACTTCTCAACTAGCCAGGTGATATTTTTGATGCCCATTAATGCTCCCCCACAGGAAAGAAAAGATAACTTTCATTAGCGTATTCAGAATAGATTTAGGACATCTGGCCAGGGCAAACCAATACATAGCAAGTCCAGTGAGAGCTGATTTAATAAGAACAACTCTGCCTCCGAGAGATAGTAGCCGGTATGACCAGTTTTTAATCTTATTTTCAAACATTTCCACCATCCATCTCCAGTCTAAAGATCGATACCCCAAGGGTTTAAGGTGATAACCCGACACATAACCAAAAATTGTAAACGAGACTTTAAGTCGATATCTATTGCCAATACCTTGGGAAAGGTTTACAATGTAATGCAATCTATTTAAATATTTTTGTTAACATGGGAGGCCAATGGTTTGTTGTTTATTTATTTATGTTTTTATGTACATGCATTAAATTTTTAATGCTTTCTTGTCCTCGAAGGATAGATTTATGAGTAGTTTGAATATAAAATTTTAAACATATATGTTTTCTAAAATATAAAATTTTAAGCTATATTATATGTTTTTTTAACGTAACTTTTTCTTTTACTTGTACTTTTGTTAATTTTAAAATCAATTTTAAATCATATCTAATAATCTTTTTAATAACCTTTCATAACCTTATATATTCAGTAAGTAGCACAAGGCATAATTTAACTATTAATATTTAACCATCATAAAATTTAGTTTCTATTATGTGACAATTACATTCTTAATTTGCATTGTTTAATTAATAAAATAATACACATGTTTCTTTCCTATCCTTGTCATGTTCTCGTGGATCTGTGGGGACATCTTTTGGAGGGAGTTCTTTGCCAGGAGTTATCCCGCCCTTCACGGTTAAATTCAGCGGCAAATTTTCTTTGGATTGTGTGCAACCATTTAAAAAAAAGTACAAAATTTATTGCCACATTACCTCAGGCGGTCATGCTACTCGGTTGAAGGATCAACCAAAGGAAGTGGCAGGTCCGGGTCCTAAAAAGCACCCAAAAAAACTCTCTCAGGTTCAGGTTAGTAAGATTTGCGATATTTTGATTCCGTGAAGACGTATTAGTGAAGACTGAGGTAATTTTGCTTGTGTTTGAGAAGTATCTTTTTCCTTGATACGCATTCTTCCTTTGATAATGGTAATTGTTTTCTTTTTGAAAGATTTTACTTGAGTTCCTATTAATTTTGGTCATTTTGTTTTTAAACAGAAATCACTCATGGAGAGTGGAGATGCTACATTAACTGAATGCCGTATTTGTCAGGAAGAGGACAGTAAAGAAAATATGAAAAATCCCTGTGCCTGTTCCGGCACTTTGAAGGTATGAGGTTTAGGGCTTAGGAGATAGATTAAAGTAGTTTGGATATGTTGTCTCTAGTGAATTGAAGGTATGAGGTTTAGGGTTTAGGAGATAGATTAAATTAGTTTGCATATGTTGTCTCTGGTGAATTGAAAGATTTATCGTTATTGAGTGTTTATTATTGAATTCTCACAGTATGCTCATAGGAGATGCCTAGAGTGTTGGTCCCAGAAAAAAGAAGATTCCAGCTGTGAATTGTGCTATCACGTTTATAGTTTTTAATTTCTGTTCTTACTATTAATATTTACCTTTAAGTCTCAAATTATAAGGCCGCTTGTGTGTTGGCTTGGCTCTGGTTAAGCCTTTCATAGTATTAATACCCTTAGGCCTCAAATTATAAGGCCACTTGTGTGTTGGCTTGGCTCTCGTTAAGCCTTTCACAGTATTAATACCCTTAGGCCTCAAATTATAAGGCCACTTGTGTGTGTGTTGACTGTGTATTTAAATTTTTTTTTATGATTTACAAATCGCGTACACGTTTTATAACTACATATCGCGAGCGCGTTTTGTAGTTATAGAATGCGTACGCGATTTGTCTTCCTATCCTACATGTTCCATGACATGTCAGGCTCGGGTTGAACCATACCAAGTGCTATGTCAGGCTCGGGTTGATGTATTTTTTTGTAACATGATGTTGTTTTTGAAAACTAGGATTGCATCTTAAAGGTCCCTCATCTTCTTGCACTGACCCTAAGACTTCATATCATTATTAGGTTACATAGTTTAAGTGTTCTAGTTAAAAAAAAATGCATCTAGAGATGTTAGAGTGTGGATTTGAGTTGATATAGAGACTAAAGAAGGATAGAGACGACATGTTATCATGGAGTTTGAAGATGCTAAGACTTCATATCATTATTAGGTTACATAGTTTAACTGTTCTATTTAAAACAAAATGCATCTAAAGATATTAGAGTGTGGATTTGAGTTGATATAAAGACTAAAAAAAGGATAGAGACAAGCCTAGATAAAAAAAATTAGACATAGAAACACAATTTTTATTAAAATAATATAAACATAAATACAAGGATATGAATATATGACTATTGATTTCATATTCCAATATTCTCTTGGACTCTGGATAGCATTTCATATTCACCTAATAGGTTTCCAACACTTACTCTAAACAAACTCAGCCAAAGTACATAATGTATCACATAAGTTATTTCCCTATACCAGTCATAATCATAGGTACAAATAAGTTTTTGTTGTTTTCTCATATATCACTCTTCATAAAACTTTGGTTGCTCAAGAAGACGAAATAGTACTTTGCATGGTATAAAGACGAAATAGTACTTTGCATGGTATAAGTATGTATGACATTGAAGTTTAATAGCAACAAGTAAGAGGACATTTTGTTGCTTTTAACACCTTGTGCATGAACCAATATAATTCCTAGAAGAAAATATTATGCCCTAGTCTCTAAGTTTTTGGTCCACGAGCATCGCCTAGACAACCAGATCCAACCAACCAAAACCATCCAATAACAATCTAGTTTTATCTTCTCCACAAGGTGTGCGATATTTTAACCTACAAAAATGGGAAAATTATGGAGAATTGTGGACAATAAATTGACAAACAAAGGGTCACTGGATTACCAAGGAAGCAAGTTGAGTCAGACATCCGAAGCCCAGTCAGATCCTCGGTTTCTTCGGACACGCACTTATTCAACCCTACAAATTATTTGAAACTTTAAACCGACCATTTAAAATAACGACTTTGAACGTTAACTAACTCATGCCACAGAAAGTTGTTATTCAACCCAGAAATTCGTTGAAATAACTCATGCCACACTAGATGATCCCGTGTCGTCTACAAGCGAAGACTCGCTCGATGGACCAGACTGCAATTCATTTGATGTTCAGAATATTCAATCATAATTTCAAACTTTCAAATCTGAAAACATTGGACGTCCGACTCCGCTACTTCCCATCTCTGATTTGTATTTATAAACGATCCATGCCTGTGAATATTGTATATTGTATTAGCAAGTTCATCTGCAAGTGCAAACCAGTCATACATCCCGTTTTCATTATTTCCATATATATATCCATTATCGAACCGATCATTCCATCGATGATTCATTCTCTATTCTAAAATATGATGAAAATGAAAACCAATGTGTCTCTTCTTGTGGATGTTGCTCTTATGATTGCGTTCTTGTTTAAGGAAGTCCCGATTCTTATGGTTGCTGCTGCTCCTCCAGGATCTCAACTTGACCCTAATGTTCCAACTCCTCTGCCAAAGCCACAGAAGATCAGTAAAGTGGATTCTTCCGTTGAGGCATGGGCAGCACGAGGAAGGCAATCAGTTCAAGCTGATAGTGCTCCTGGATCTGAACCCAACCCTAATGTTCCAACTCCTCCGCCAAAGCCACAGAAAAGCAGTAACTTTCATTCTTCCATTGAGACGTCGGCAGCAGGAGGAGGGAGGCAATCAGTTAGAGCTGATAGGACTCCCGAAAATAATCCCAACGGCCATAATCCTGAAAAATATAGTACTATTGATTCTTCGCTTGGGGCATCGACAGCAACAGGAGGATATAGTAGCTGTCCTCCCTCGAGTCAATGTAACTCCCATATCCCAACTTTCGGATGTTGCAGTCGCCAATCAAAGAAGGAGTAGCAAGTGAGAGTAAATGCAGGCAAGGAGGAAAGGTTAATTACGGATTATAGGGCTGCCATGAATGCTAGAAAGCACGGACCAGTGGATCATACTTATTGTTATTAAATACCCCCAACAACTTAGTTGCCTCTTTAACCAGAAACCATCTCAAACAAACACTTTTTTTTTTTATAATAATGAAATAGGATTTCAAAGTTCAACCTATTCTTTTAGAAGAATAAAGATGTTTCTCGTACACAACATAGCTAGTATTTCTTTTGTGCAGCCATGATACTGTAATAGGATTTCAAACTATTCATTTACATGAATAAACACAAATATAGATATTCATTCATGAATTAAAATGAGTCAGAAATGGGAAGATAGTGGTCGTTTGCTGCTATGGTTTTTCTTAGTGCAATGATGCAGGTTTCCAAATGGTTTTAAATATCGTATATTTGGTATTAAACAAGTTTCAAAACAACATTAAGGAGAACCCAGGCTCAGAAATCCAGATTAAGATTAAGAAACATTTGAGTCAATTAAGAAGCTTGGAAGAGCTAAGAATCACAAGGGAACCATCCAAACTATTCTTAACCACATTTTTAATAACATCCAAAAGTAAATTTGAACCCAAAATCCAACGACATATTTTTTTGAATTCCGATAAGACTCCGTCTAACATCCAACAAGGTAATCCAACAAGGTGGACTATTTTTAAACATCTGTAGAATAGCGTCGAATGACCCGACCCTAATAGTACGTCATGAGAGTTAGTCACATGACCAACATGTAAATTCAACTATATTCTGTCGAGTATATGACATATATATTGTCGATTAACTGACTTTATTTTCCAGGACTGTCGTCAAAAATGCTAAAATGCTATAGTAAAAGTGTACACTAATCGACCCTTCATCCACCCAAACTGTCGGTTAACCGACTTATTAATCCATTCAATTTTCCAGCGCTGTCCTCCAAAATGCGATAGTAAAAGTGTACACTAATCGACCCTTAGTCCACCCAACTGTATGTTAACAGACTTATTAATCCATTTAATAGGCGGTTATAGAGAGAAAGTGTGATTAGTATAATATATATANTAAATTAATATAACTCAATTTAAAGAATACTTTCACTATAATTATGTTTTATTTTTTAAAATAAAATTACTATTTTTTATATAATATTGTTCTTTTGATAAAAAAATATTTAGTTTTCTAAAATTTCTTAATAGGTTCAAGTTTTAAAAATTATAATATTATCATTAATTTTATAAAATTATAATTATATTATTTTATAAATTAAAATTTTATATATATATATAAAATCTTAAATTATTACAATATATCTAAAATCTAAAAAAAATATAATATTATCATTCATTTTATATAATTATAATTATAATATTTTATAAATTAAAATTTAATTAGTGTAAGATATCTGTAGGATATTTAAAATCTAAACATAAATTGTTTAGAGTAAGGAATTTCGTGTGATGTTTTTAACTGAAGTATTGTTAAAGACATCTTGGCTTCATGTAAGAAAGTGATTAAATATTTTATGAATTAGTTATTTTATAGTGGATCGATATATTAAGAGAAATTATTATTTTTTATTTAAAATTTCTTAAGTTTTTTTTTGATTTGATGGAATTGTGTATATGACTAATCGGAGCTTCCACTAAGTTGATAGTCTCAAAATCGAGAAGAACGCGCACACAGTCCTTTTTGATAAGTTTCTTGTCTTTTGAATCACAACACAAATGATCACATCTTTCAACAAGTAGGTATACAAAGGGTAGAAATGTGCTTTAGAATTTGAATAGCCCGAATGCACTCTAAAAGCATCTGCAAGTTAATTTTAATAGGAAAAATTGCTTTAGTATGTTGGTTTAAGTCTTTAAGTTTTCGAGTTATTTAGCTAGTTGTAAAGGCATTTAAGAGATCTACATGATTATCATATTATTATTTTGTTTATATAAAAATTAATGCTTATTTTGAAAAAAGATAGGGTCTTTGCACCAAGATGATATCCACTTTCATTATAACGAATGTGTACGAGCTCTAAAATTGAACAATGTGCACATGGTATTAAAAATGTGCACACATTTTTGGTTTGTCAATTGTTGAACCTCCACGCAAGAAGCCACATGGATAAAGGAACATGTGTGTTCCTAAAGTGTGCACACATTACTAATGTGTGCATGTTATTATTGCACACACACACGCATGTTATTAATGCATGTATGTTATTAAATCATGCACATGCTAATAACGTGTGTACGCTCCTTTGTGTATTAAAAAAACAAGCCACAACCCATTTCTTCACCATTGTTCCCCTTTTCCATGGCATCAACGACTTCCATGACAACAATACAAAACATGCGCGTGCCTACACCACCAAACAAACATCCATACCATTCTTCCAAGTAAATTTCTTCACATTTTGTCATTTTTCTTTGTTTGTTTTCTGACTTAATAAACAAAAATTCAATTGTAAATGAATCATAATTTAAATAAAATTATTATTTTTACATTCAAATTGTCTCTCCTCCATCACAATGGTAGAAAACGAGGAAACTAATCCACAAACAAGAATTAACCTTGAGGAGAACCCAAGTACAAAAACCCAATACAAACCCATAAGTAAACATTATCCCTAAGGAGAACCCAGGGTCAGAAATCCAGATTAAGAAACATTTGAGTCAATTAAGAATCTTGGAAGAGCTAAGAACCACAAGGGAACCATCCAAACTATCCTTAGCCACATCCTTTAATAGCATCCAAAAGTAAATTTGAACCCAAAATCCAACAACATATATTTTTGAATTTCAATAAGACTCCATCTAACATCCGACAAGGTGGACTATTTTTAAACATCGGTACAATAGCGTCGAATATTTGATGACCCTAATAGTACATCATAAATACGATGACAGTTAGTCGGATGATCGACATGTAAATTCAACGATATTTTGTCTAATATATGACACATATATCGTCGATTAACTAACTTTGTTTTCCAGGACTGTCATCGAAAATGCAATACTAAAAGTGTACACTAATCGACCCTTAGTCCACCCAAACTGTCGTTTAACCGACTTAGTAATCCATCCACGATGTCGGTTAACCAATGACACAAGTGTTAGTTAACCAACAGTTTCTATGGATTAAGAAGTCGTTAAACTCACACCATAATCCCTCCGAACTGTCGCTTCATCAACAAGTATGATGTCAGAAATCCGATGCAATATTGAAAAAAGCTACACAAAAATGCGACGAGTCTCACTGGTTTAAAAAAAAATTATAAAGAAAAATGTTCTTGATAATAAGATTTGAAACAAAAAGGTAACAAATCCATGAAAACAAGAAATGGATTCTACAAGAGAAACTAATTCTAGCTTCAACAAAAAGCATTTCTAAACATGGGTAAATATTCGAGATTGATAGACTAGTCTACATATATTTCCTTTGGTATCAAGCCTGACATGCTTAGGGATGTTTCTAGTGTTAGAAATTCTATCTTTATATGGTGTTGCTGTAAGAAAACTATTACTGATCGTTAAATAGAGACCTACTATATGGTTTTAATTATGTGATGCTTGTATAGATCATTTTCCTTGGTGAAAACATATTCTGGAAATTCTACAGGGAAAGGAATAAAATATGAACTCGGCATAGAAATTTTAGTGGAACATTATTGCATGCATGAAAATATATTGATAGATATTCCAAACCATCTAAATTATTAGGTATATCTATCAATTTCTTTATTATAATTGATTTTTCGCAAATTGCTAAACAATTCATTTTTTAGTTGTGTTTGAAATTGATTGTGGATACACTAAAATGCAGTCCAAGTACCTTAATAGAACACTTTTTTCATTGCAACTATGGAATTGAGTAAAGGGTATAGCCATGTTTTCTAGAAGCAAAGATGTATCAATAACCCAAGGTATATTATGCCTAAAATACAAGTTAAATTCAATACTGGAAGTCTTAAGTTCATTCCAATCACTTCAAGAGATGAACTTTTATTATTTTCGAAAAACATTTTAAATATGATTGATGTGATCTTCTCTTTCTACAAAATGTGTATTTTTATTCAAGCTTGAAGACCATCTACATCTTTCTAAGAAAAAGAAATCATGATTGAAATTTGGATAACCAAATCCAATTTGAATCTATAATATTATTTCAAGATGAATGGAGTGTTCATCTCATGATAAGTTGCGTAAGAACATTGTTCCAGAAAAAATAAATTCCCATTGGCTGGATCATGTCCCATACTCTGATGTGATTTCCAAATCAAACTTTTGTTTCCAAACGCTTCACCTTTCCAATGTAAGACAAAGAGAACATTGTACTCAACAGAAACTTGGGTTCAAAATGTTTTAGAAATTTCACAACTCCACATTACCTGCTTCATTGTTTACTTTTTTTGAGAAACCACTCTGCTTGTATTTTGTAATTGAACCTTACTGCTAAACTTTGAAGAACTATGAAGAACCATCCACATAAGTACACAGTAGTAATATAGGTATGGGACTTCCAAATTATTGCCATTTTTCTTAAGAACCATCCACCCATGTACTAAATAGTAATATAAGCATGGAACTTCAAGATTATTGCAAAACTGTTATGAAAAAAACCCAGCCAAGTAGTTAGTAAAAATAGAATAATGGGACTTCCAAATATATCCAAACCTCACGAGTCATCATGTTATATGATGTTGAGAATTCCACTTCTTATTAAGATTACTTTCCTTTGAATAAGTTGACCAAATCTTATCATAGAGCTATTTCATTCGATCTCCATAAATGGCTTCCAATAATACCTTTTCTAATTCTTCCAAATGTGTCCATGGACGTCCAAGTTTAGCCTCAACCTTCAACAAACAATCATCGAGATCAATTATTTGACATATTGTTGTAAAAGTGGTCCAATCAATGGTTGAAGTCTGCGAGACCAGTTAATTGCATGCCAAGATGGATATTTAGTTGTGCTCTTGTCCCACAATTCAGTCCATGGATGAAATACTTTCTTTTCCCATCATTTTCATATGATGGAAGGAAGAAAGACAAGTTTCCCTCTTTCCATGGGGTTTTTTAAAAGATCAAGTCTTTATTCTCGAATTTAAAATTGTAATATTTTTTCCAAAAATATAATGCTCGGGAAAACAATTGAGTACTTACCCTCACTTCAATGTTGGTACATAGGTTAAACCCTATATTTTTTATGTCACGAGGCTAGGTAAAAAACAAGGATCAACGGATGTGCACAAGATTTTGGTGTAAGATACATGGACAATAATCAAATAAGTATATAGGATAAAAGAATTCAAAACAATGTGAGTGAACTTTTTGTAAATATTAAATATACCATGTTACGTATTATATTTCCGTTACATTTCAACAATTTAAAATTGACAATATAACATAACCATAAACAATAAAATATTTTCTAGCATCTTTGAGGTTCTCAAGCAATAAGAATTGGTACATTTTGGATGACTACCCTTATAAACTGGTTTCAAACAGTCTATGTCTGCTACATATTTGGTTTTGGGGAAAAGCACTTCTAATTTCATGGGTTTGGAAGCGTACATGAGTTGTGAAATTCAAAGTAATGTGAACATTATATGCAATAAAATACATAACATGAATACAATATGGCATGAAATACATAATATGAACATACTATGGAATGAAATTGGAAACAATATACCTCCCCTTATCACATATCATCCATTGTTAAGTTTGTTTATAAGTACCTATATTGCCAAACCATTCAACCTCCATAAATATATACAAAATCAATAGAAGCCATATTTGTACAATTATTTAATAGTCTAAGATTCATTTTTATGAGAGTGCCAACATACCTTTATAATTCTTTCCATCACCTCTTAAGCCTTCTTTTTAGACTAGCCCCTCATCATCCTAGATTCAAACATGGATTTACTCGATGAGAACAAACTAAAAAAATGATAGAAAAAAATAACACTCGGGTGAATCCACGGACCTCGGTAACACTTTTTGGCAAGTGCATTTCGGAAAAAACAGAAAAACGCATCTCGATCGAGGGCTTATTCAGCCCTCGACTGAGGTCTTAATATCTCGACCGAGGTTTTATCAAGCCCTCGACCGAGGTATTGCGGGCTTTACAAACCCTCGATCGAGGTATTTAAATACCTCGACCGAGGTAT
>LPNX010281477.1:224007-264610 GCA_001517045.1 Pseudotsuga menziesii
AGGTTTACCTGATAGTTTTTAAAGGTATCAGTATAATTCAAATATTATATGTAGTCTAATATATACTAGGATCACTAAAAGAACAACGAAGCGTAGAAATAATAGACACAATATTTTTACCTAGGAAACTACAAGGGATAAAATGCAACAACCTTGTGATAGAGATCTTAGATCAAAGTACAACGTACATCCAAATACATACTAATCACATATAACCAAATATAAACCCCAAGAACAAAGTAGAAAATCCCCCTAATATAGGGAACCCCGAAAAATACTTCTTCTAGCTCGTAGCGAACTTCTTCCTTGAGTGGATTGAACTTGGTTGGGTGAAAATTAATGATGCAACTTGTTATTTATAGTTGACTTTAAGTTTGATTGTTCACTTTAAATGGGGCCTGCAACTTGCACATTTAATATGGTGTGACTTGTCTTTTATGCATAATAATCTTTGTTTATTATTATATTTTCTAAGGCTAACTTGGTGATAATTCCTCACATAGCTACTACATCAACACTACCTCTTAGCTAGGGAAGAATCATCATACTAGAAAATGTATGGATATCATTTCTAAATCAAAACTATCTCTAACATCTCTATATGATAAGCAAGTTCTTCCAACACAATCTCAGTCCATCGAGAAGTGTCAACAACTCAACCCAGTCCATCAGGGAGTCAATATGCACCAACTCAACCCTGTCCATTGAGGAAAATACATGTAACAACTCAACTTATTCTATCAAAGAGTCAACAACTCAATCCAGTACATTGGTGGGTCCACGTACACCAGCTCAATCCATTTCATTAGAGAGCCTACATGTAATATCCACTAGTATGCACTAGTATGCACTAGCCTCTCCACCCCATCACAAGGTGTCTCAGACATCTCCCCACTCTATCTAAGAGTGTCAGGGAGAATGCAATAAATTTCTCCATCACATAACATGATATCCAAGATATCTCCCCACTCATTCATTGAGTTTCCAAGAGCATGTGTTGCCTTCTCCATCCCTTCACAAGATTTCCAAGAGATATCCCACTCCATCACAGAGTGTTTGGGAGTATGCAGTGGAGTCTCCACCCCTTCACAAGTTGTCCAAGAGATAAACCCACTCTATCATAGAGTGTCTAAGAGAATGTTTTGTCCCATCCACCCTTTCACAGGGTGTTCTAGAGATATCCTCACTCCATCACAGAGTGTTTGGGAGAATGCAATGGCGTCTCCACCCCTTCATAGGTTCACTGAGAGATATTCCCACAACATCATAGTGTATGACACAATGTAGTGGTCTCTCCACCCCTTCACAGGGTGTCCAAGATATCTCCCCACTCGGTCAGAAAATGTTTGAGAGAATGTCACTATAAAATCATCCTTCCCTCTCAACAAGGGAGTCAACATGGGACTAATATTCCCACTCCATCACAGAGTTACCAGGAGAAGGTATGGTCCCATTTTTAGTCATATAGGGACTATTCTCCCCACTCTATCATATATTGTTTGGGAGAATTCACTTCCCCATTCTAACTCATCTACTCTTAGCCAAGTCATGTGACAAATACTAGGAGAATTTCTGCTTGATGCTGCATACATCCCTCTTCAAGATCATCACATCTCCCTCTGTACTAGATAACCTTTATCCCTCTACATATGAGAATCATACTCTCCCTCTAGATCATCCTATAGGCTAGGCCATCAGCCTATATGACGTGTCATTTTAGGTGCCAATCTAAACACCAATTGTCATAGAGAAAATAAGCACATCTCTGTACTGCAAGTATTTGTCCTTGTGACAGCTAGGTACATCAAAGATCCTCTCAAATTCCTGTACAGTGGGATCCACCAAATATGAGTAAAAAAAAGTACATATATTTTTTACCGTCAGTGTAGACATGTACTCACAGTCCATCATGTTTTATTTTCTCAGGATATCAACTGTGTTATTCTCTTAAAGGAGGAAGATCTCATTAGGAATTAGCCACACCTCCAATACCAATACATATTATAATGGTCCAAGATCCTCATCTTGGACTCAAGGATAAATTCCTCTAAACCTATCAATAACTCTCTCTATATCCTTAGAGGTAAATTGATAAGTTGATCATGTCCTTCAGAACTAAAAGGCTCGAACCACTTCTAGAGTCTTCCATGACTCAATCTAGATTCCAAATGCTTCTCATGATCATTGATAGAATGAACAATTATAGCAAAGATATCATAATTCATTGGTGCCTCCTCCCAACTATCAGTTTCCATATGAGATCCTATGGACCTTTGGGTCATGTGCCCACATATGACTGAATGTACTATATCCACATCTGTTTCATATTAGTGTTTCTCGCTTTGTCACATAATCCATGCTCCTAGAAGATTTCATCTTTTGAGCATCGTTCTCTATCTCGAACACTGAATATCAACGAGATATATATGTCCATCACTTGTCCTCTATAACAAGTCTCATTATCCTTCCTTTGTAGGCCATGGCATATGGTATTTCCCTATAATTCAAATCCAATCAGATAGTTAGAAATATTGTAGAATCATGAAATTCAATCAAATTATATTGACATTTCAATGCAATGACAATATTTCACACATTTATGTAAGCATATTAGTGAATTCTTTAGCACAACATCCATCCATATTCCAAACACAATAGGTAACTATCCAGATTCCTTCCATCTCCACCAAAACAAACTATCGAGAGAGTGCACAACTCTCAACATGTTAGAAAACAAGTTGCATCTTAGAATAGCTCCATTAGGGGATCATTGAATGTTATGTAATGCTATAGCCTCCACTTACCCATTTATGTACATAATATGCAATACATAAGGAACAAATTATAGAAAAAATATCCATATACAACTATTATGAAAATATGTTCAAAACATACATATATGATCTACAAGAGACATAATGATGAATGATAATCCAAATACAAATACTTATCTTTTGTTTTTTGTAGGATCCATCTTGATCTCTGCTTCCTTGCAAAAATCACAGGACTCTTGTGACCTTCATATTATTTCTTGCTAGAATCCCATTAAAGAAACTGCAATCTTGATATTCACACATATCCAACAAAAATCACATCATATTAATAAATTCGTCATTGGTGCATACATGGAGAGTACTAGAAGAAGAAATCCTTTCGATGATCCTCCGTACTTTCTTTGAAATCATCATTCCTCGAATTTCTTGAGTGGACTAGTATATGCATCGATATCAGAAGTTGAGGCTTAGTGTTTACTCTTTTTTGATCCACGACACTTTTTGGAATATAGTGACCATAATTGTTACATCTAAATCACTGAATATGAGAAAGATCCTTATTCTTCTTTTTTTTTGGATTGGGACTTTATATTTCACCTTTTTCTTTTCTTACATGAAAATTTCTTCTCTTACCTTTTCCCTTATTGGAAAATTTGGATCATCCACTAATACTCTTAATGAATGGTTCCCAGGAGGACGGGAAACCATTAAGAGTCATAATGATAAGTTCTCTATCTTCAATCAATTCTCGAATGGTATTTTACTGCATCTATCAGGATCCTTGTTTCCTTCACATCATTCTTCCTCAATTTATTCTTCTCTGTTGCTTCTTCTTGGTATGGTACCTTTTTCATTTACAAACTTTAGAAGACCATTCTCCTCTAGGATAATGAGTATCATAGACATCCATGAGTTGAATTTGGAATCCCCATCAAGTTTATCTTCCACCTTCACATTATTCATCTTTACTAGAACATTGAAATCTAAAGACTGACCTAGAAACCTTGGTAGGAGAGGGTCAAAATTGAAGTTTACATTCTTGCAAATATGACCATAGATAAATGCGCCCTCCTAGGGAGAGTTGAATAGACCTTTTCTTCTCCCAGACCTATGGATAGAGTAGTAACAAAATGGAAGCCCTAATTTTTTATACCCACAGAATTTAGGTCAAAACTGAAATTTATTGAAATGAGGATTTGCTTCCACAGAAAGATGTGTCCCACCAAGGTGAGCTAGAGATCAATGTAAATATTGGACCCAATAAATGGATAGAAGGGATTGAATCAAGAAACCCTATATATTGGCCCCAACAGAAATAGGTCAAAAGTTGAAATATCATCTATCGAGAATATTCCTCCGTATAATGTTGCCCCTCCTAGGGAGAATTCCGCTATGCACTTTTCAAGATAAAATTGACGTTGTAAAGCTCTGAAGTATGGAGCCCTAGTTTCTTGCAATGGTCTCTTTTATAACTCTTATGATACAATGATAGTTTTTAAAAACAACATTATGATACCAATATTATATGCAACAAAACATATAGTATGATCACTAAAAGAACAACCAAACACATAAAAAATAGACATAATATTTTGACCTCGGAAACCACAATGAAGAAAACCTAGAAACCTTCTAATAGAGATCTCGGTTCAAAGTACATGAATATACATATAGATACATAGTAATCACATATATTAGAATATCAACCCCAACAAAAAATTAGAAAATCCTCCACATATAGTGAACCCCATAAAAGACTTCTTCTAGATTTTAGTGAACTTCTTCCTTGAGTGGAGTGAACTTGCCTAGGTGGAAATGAGTGAGGTTCCTTCTTATTTATAGTTGAATCTATGTTTTATTGTTTGATTTAATCTAGGGACGACTTGCACACTTAATCTAGGTCAACTTGTATTTTATGCTAATCATTATTTATTATTATATTTTTTGAGGCCGACTTGGTGAGGATTCCTCCCATAGATACTACATCAACATTACATTTTCAATTCGATGTGATTTTAAGATATATGATCCAATGTAGAGGGCATAGTCTTCATCGTGATTGTCGGTGGTCATTTAGTGTCTCTAGAAATAATTTAATCATATGTGTCTGTTAGGGCCTATACATATTGCCGCCCCCCCCTCCCCCACACTCCTTCTATCCTTGAATTGACTTCAGAGGCTCCATCAAAGAAGAGTTTAAAGAAATTTTCATAGTTTAACAAGCCCCAAAATTCATAATCTTGTAAATCTGGTCTCTAAGCTAATTTCTAATAGTTTATTGAAAATATATTTGGACTAGAGGGGGATCTCGAATACAAGATATCTTACCTAAGAAATTTCATGTAGGACAATAAGATATTAATGTTTAAATACTTGCATCTCATGAGAAGAAAGAGATTCAAACAAAAAAACTAGCTTTGATGGTTGTATATTGACTAGGATGAGCAAGCTTTTCATTAAGTATCATCTTTTTTCAAGTGAGGCAAATTTTCCAACAAACTTATTTGGGAAGGTCCATGCATGTTATGGTTAGGTTAGGTTTGAGATGCAAGGATCCTAGGTAGTAATTTTTCAAATGCAAGAACAAATTGCATCAATCATAATAAAGTGTTTTAATTTTCATTACTTCAATTGTAGTATCATCCCAAATTGATCGAGCATAATCACATTCTAGAAAAAATAGGTTTTGTAGTCTCATCCACCGTGAGGAATAATGCATAGTGAGAGGGCCCTTTTCTATTTTTTTTATATTTTCCAATGTGGTAATTCTATTGTGTCAGTACCTAGTAGAAGGAATTTATCTTTAGCAACCCATTCTTAGTCCATATCACTTTCAAATGTTTAGAGGAAGGAGTGGACGGGAAGTCATTAAGAACTTGTAAATACCTCTCACAAATTGAATATAGACAAATGGACGAGATCATTGACAAATTATGTCATTTTTCCACAAATTGAATATAGACCAACTGACAAGATCATTGACAAATGTTTTTATTTTTTCCAAAAGGGTAGGGGCCTAACAGGTCATCCTGGGCTCCAGGTTGGTGATCTTCTCGTGGATTCCAAGCATCTAAAGCACCCACATGCACTTTTCACTACACATTGATTAAAAATGATACGGATGGGATTTATAAACACTAAATACATCAAATTCTCTATCAATGTGGGACAAATCCCAAACACTGACTCAATCTACATCGTTGATTACCAAATCAGACGATTGTTGATTCTCTTGGATAAATTTTATTGCAGACATTCATTTCATTGACCACCTTGCTTCCTACATAAATCACCCATTCCTTCATCATGATAATATCCTTCTTTGGGAACTCTTCAATGAAAACATGAAACGTGGCCTGATTTTAATGACACGAGGTACAAGCACCTAAATCAAAGGAATTTGTTCTGCAATGCCACTAGGACTTACTAAAATTGTGTAACGTTTCATTTCATAGACAAAATTCACTGCTGCATCAAAAATATTGTCTAAGTTCAAAGCACAAAGAGTAGTATATGGGATTCCAGTGACTAGTCGTATCCATGATGAAAAAGAACATCTAAAACCTGTTCACCAAAATATGCAAGAGCCAAGCAAGAACTCAAGATATTAAAAGCAATGTCCACTGATTCGTCAGTTTTTTTTTAAATTGATGACGTCTCTCTGGATGAGCTGAAATTTTGTAGTTATATGACTCCTTTGGAAGCACAGTCATTATTTACAAAAATATTGGAAGGAATTTCGACGTAGTACCCAACTCATTTCTCAAACAATTTAAATGTCCACCATTATCCCAATTCTCCTCTATAGATTAACATAATTCATACTCATAATTTTGACATATTTATCTAGAATCCCTACAATCATCTTGTAATGCAACATTAAACAACTTAAGAAACACTACACCAAACTCAGGATCCTTTCCATTAGAATGGTATGCAACAATGTTCATATTAGGTCTAAATTTTAAGAATGATTTCCCAATGTGCTATTTACGAATGAATTGCCAACTTCAATTTTATCCATGCCAATCTGTCTAAAATATCCAGTAGTTCCAGTTTCGACAATAGAAACTCCTGTAGCAAAGCAAAGCCTACACACATTTCTTCGAGCATCCAGGTTGTCCAACCCATTCAATACAACATTAGTATCCCTATTCCACAAATAATTATATAGTAGAGTCAGTATTGCCAATGCCATAAATACTTATTATCATCCTCACAAATCCATTGACAATGCCAATTCCATCAATGCCAACCTATATTTCCATATCACCAACAATATCCCCCTTTGGAATTGATGGCAATACTACTTTCATTTCTCCCCCTTTGACATCAAGGGAAATGGGTTGCATGACTCCCCCTGACTTTGATCATTGTCTCCCCCTGAAGTGATGCCAAATAATGCATTTTTTTCTTGAGAGATTTAGATTAGAAGAGAGACTACTACTAATATTTTTCTGAGATATTCAGATACATCTTTTCTTAAGGGTTTAGTGAAGATGTTTGCAACCCGTTCTTGTGTTGGAATATATTCCAATTTAATGTTCTTATTTTCATCCTGATCTCTTAGATAGTGGTATTTTGTTGGAATGTGTTTTTCCTAATATTTTAAACCTAATCTTTTGCAATCTTCCTATTTTGCAAACATAACTCTTCTTCCATGCTTTCTACATTGTTGATTCACTTGGACCAACTGTAGGTAGGATTGTGACAGGGTATAGGCCCAATTTGATTAGGTTTATGATATGTGAGAGGACATATTCTTTCTAGGTGTTAACACCAAAACATTAAAAGAACCTTAGGTGTTGGATCTAGAAGGACCCTTCCACATATTTTTACACATAAATTTCCATAAATTGCTAGTCCATGTGGCACATGAAGCTCGCCCACTTGGGATGTTTCTTATTTGCCAGTTTTTTGCATAAAATTACATGTTCTTAACAACTTCAAAAAAAGTATGTTGAAGTATTTTACTGCATTTAGAAAGGTTTATAAATGAGCTTATGCTAAATTGTTATGCTATTTTGATGTATATTATTTGTTGTAAGTTGCATCTCAATTGTCTTTTGGATCCCTATAGGTGGTTAGTAGATATGAATATAAGATTGATTTACATTGGTTTAATAAAATTATATATATGTATTATTGTATGTTCTCATAATGTCTAGTTCATTATCTATATGTTCATGTTAGAAATGTTTTTAGCTATAGTTGTCATTGTTCAATGTTAACCAAGCATTGTAGATTTTGATGATTGAAAGAAGGTAAGGACCATATGGGTATCTTTTAAAAAATGAACATTTAACTCTCATCTTCTTAATTTGTTTAGAGCTTTGCCTTCAATTGAATGTTGATCCTTCCATGTAATGCTTCCCAATTCATGGCCCAAGGTAAAGGTACATATTTTTAGTCCATAACAGGTGCTTTTGGGTGGATATGGTGTTTTTTTTTAGGTTTGTCACATTATAAACGTTGATTGGTCATTAATCCATCATTTGATACAAAAACCCATGTTTTTGGGATAAAATATTTGATAATGGGTCTCATGGTCTTTCCATAATAACCCACGTCTTTGCATAGGGAAGGGAACCCCACATATGTGCATGAATTCTCACATCTGTGCAAGGAATCCTTAGCCGCCTACATGTGCTATGTGCCTAAATATTTCAACCAGATTTACTTTTGCAAAGATAATGACTTTCTTCTCGAGCGCATTTGAGTAGGATACTAGACATTAGAGGAAATTTCAACTCAAAATGGGCCTTTAAACTCTAATTCAAATTCCATGTCATCATGTGCTAGCCAATGAAATTTCATTAAAATTTGAAATATCGTATCGGTCTTAAACTTTTTTTAATATAAATTTTTGGATAGGTATCATAAAAAAAAACTACTTTTTTTGTTAGTATTTTCGACATATCTCCCCATGTTTTTACTCAAAATTCGATCGAGAGAGCTCATTGGATTTAGAATTAAATTTTGCATCCAACGAGTACTCACTCAGCATACTTTTGACGAACCCCGCTACCCAGAAAACAAGAAATACCTGAAAAAACGTGATGATGACATCATCAACACATTTTTTCATGTATTTCTTGTTTTTGGGGTAGAGGGGTCCATCAAAAGTATGCCGAGTGGGTACCCATTGTATGTGGAATTTAATTCTGTATCCAACGAGCTCTCTCGATCGAAATATGAGTAAAAACACGGGGAGATATGTCGAAAATACAAACAAAAAAGTAGTTTTTTTCTTTTCTTCCTCCAAAATTAATAAATATTATTTTATTATTTTAACTATTATTTTATTAATTTTTTTTAGGAGGCCCATTTTGAGTTGAAATTTACTCTAATGGTTGGGATTTAGTCCATTTGTTTTTATACTTTGATTCATATCAACAAATGAAGTTTAGGATTTTAAATATTAGAGTTTCCATTGTTTTTAAAGTTATCACAATAATAGTAAAATTAGATAATTTTCCCCATGAGAGATGATATTCAATATTATAGAAACCCTTGACGAATATTCCATAATAACATAGCAAGCCTAGGAATCTCCTCACACCAGTTGCATTCTTTAGAGTTCACCAACTAGATATGGATTTGATATTCTTGGGATATACTTTGAATCCATCTTCATATATGATTTTCCAAAGTTATTGAATTTCCTTTATAAGTAACTCATGTTTTCTCAACTTAGCATGGATTAGATTGCTTCATGTCCCATGGATCTCTACTTTGTTCCATTATGTCCCATGCATCAAATAGTGTTGGCCAAGAGGAGCGCAATATTCACAATGGATGTATGTGGAACCACCAATATCTTAACCATTTTCATCATTGTCACTATCATTGTTTTGATGATGATTTTCATTATTTTCTTCATGGTTGTTGTCATCATCCTCATCTGTGCATAATCGTTGTCCTGATCATCATCATGATCATGGTCCTCCTCTTCCTCATCTTAAACATCACCACTGTGATTATCATCATCATTGTCAACATCATCATCATCATTCTATGATTATTGACGTTGCCATCATTATCATCATTGTCATTTTCATCGTCGTCATCACTCCACTTTATTATATGATTTCTCACAATTAAGTTTAACGAACAAAGCATCTAGTCAAAGGGAACAATTTCATTCTATGCCTTCCCAAACTGGTATTACACTATATAAGCTGGTGGCTTGACTATAATAAACCAAATATCATTATTATTATCATCATTGTCATCGTCATCGTCATCATTATCGTTCTCGTTATCATTACAATCATCACCATGAATCTCATGATAATCACCATCAAATTTGAATTGAAATATGAAGAAGCATCAATCCACTTTACTGCATACAGTATTTGACCTCTTAAAACCCAAACTCGAGGATTTCATATATATAGAAATGGAAGTGATAGAAGTCAAATTTCGTCAAAATTACCTCTTCATCTTTTTGAAAGTAGTGGGTGCCAAATTTTGTAAAAAATTGCTCCCGTACGGCACACCGGATTTAGAGGAACTCGATCGGATCTCAACCAGAACTACATGAGAGAAAATTCATGCAATGATCCATTGGGTGATCCAAAAACCTTTGAAGGAGGGACAATCGCTGCACCATTAGGATAGGGTAATACCATCTTTCCAGGAAGGAAGGTCGCTAGTGTGGGATACCAAACCTTGAGATGGGAGCCAAGATATCGATCAAGTGAGGGAAAAACATTTCATGAAAGAGGGTTAGACATTTATAAGAGGCGATTCAAGATTTCTAAACCAAACATCATCTCACAACACCTTCTCTCCTCTTCTCTAGTCTTCATGATTCTAGCTCCTTTCATTGGTCACCCATGGCTTCTCAGTAACTACCAATTCATGACATCAACACAATCTAATAACAGAAGAGTAATGATAATCAGTCTTCCTTACCATTCCGCTCTCCAAGTTTTTAAAAACACAATCGTCCTCTCTTATATCTCCAGTTTATGCTTTAGGCCAGGCTACTCTACATATCTCTTCGAATGACAAGACAGGTACGATTTGTTTCTTTGTTGGTTAAATAAATGGCTACTTTAGGAAAAACTTGGCCATCATCATTATTTGTTTAAAGAAAAATAATGAAAGGTTTTATCCTACTGATCTCACCTTCAAGGATCCTTGATTTTTATTTGTTTCTATCTACTAGAGTATTCATTTCATTTTCTATATATTGTATATTTTACAGTGTGGTATTTGCTCTTCTCAATGGATGTAGGAGGGGAAAAAAGTAAAACTGAGGCAAGTAATTCTCTATCTACAATAAGCAACCATGAGTCTTATGAAATTCTATGGGGAATCGTGCATGTTTCATTAGTACTTTTTCTGCTTACATTTTATGTTATTTTGCTTGGAAATCACATTGCCTCCAATTCATACTTCAAAGCCTGAATTTAACCTTTATGTAAATGCACATGAATTTCATAATTAGTCTTTAGAGTATGTGGAAATAATGAAATGATAATAGTGAAACATATCTTATTTTCAATCACCTAAATGACTTGTTATGTTAAAGTGCATAGTTGTTTTTATGAAGAGATTCAAACTACAATGATTTTGTTAGTTCCCCGCCCACACCTGAATGAAATACGTGAAAAAAGTGAATTATTCCCCTGACGATACGAGTGGCGGAGGTTTTCAAAATCATGATATAGAAGATGAGTTGTGTCTTGTGGGTTGTATTGAAGTAATTGGGTTTTCAACTTGTAAGGGCAGGAGACTTAAGCGAGGAGATGTTGTCACATTCTCCTTTCCCATACCTCGCAGTGCTACCAAAAAGCACTAGGTAGGAGGAAAAGTTTTCGCTGCATGTTTAGATATTGTTAGGTACTCCATAAAAAAATATGGTGAGGCAAGATCATTTTTATTAAGAGCGTTGTAAACTGGAATTTATTGTATCATAGTCTCTCAATAAAAAGGGTTTTTTCATACTAGAAGAGATGTTTTTGAATAAAAGTTCTTTTCCAGCAATGTTATCATTGGTTGTGTTCTTATATTTTTGGTTTTGGATGAAAATTGCAGGTAGGGTGGCTTTCTGCAGAGTGAACATGATGCTTGATACCTTTATTTGATTTGAAGAAAGTGAAGATACAAGGTTGTTGTGTAGATGCACCTGAAATCCTTAGTTTGATGGACAATATACTACTGACAGTGAGGTAATCTTCTTGTCTGAATGAATAATATTTAGCTTATATATATATCCTCTCAGGTCAAGTTGGCAAGTTTTCCTAAGGTTACAAATTTTAGAGGTTTATTAGGTATTTTTTGTGCTCCATTTTTCCTATGAATCAATTCCCTGGTGGATTGGTTGGAAGTTTAAAGCGATTAGTTTTTTATCCAGTGTTTAGTGGTTTATAACTGGAAACTTTGGTTACTTGTTCACTACTTATGGGAAGAATTTACTTGAACAAACTGTGGGTTGTTGTAGTGGATAATGTTGAGCCATCCTATATCACCATGGGGTTAAAATTTGGTTCATTTTATGTTGAATTATACATTGATATGTTTTTTTCTAATCCTAGATATTTATCTTTTTGTATGTATGTAATGTGCAGGTTTTCAACAATTCAATATTGAAAATCTCAACCAGGCTTCCACCAAAGTTTGTTTCTTTATCAATAGAGGACAGTTCCATAAACCCTCTTCCAACATTGCTTCAATTGCTTGGTAAGGAGCCATTTCAGAAGGTAAGTTTAATCTATTCTTGAAATTGAAACATTTATTTTGTCCAGGGGCATAGTTTTGTCTAGATGATTTGTCTTATTGTGTTGATTATTATAGGCTTATGCATACATGTTAGGTTGTTAACAGAAGGGCATGCTAAATAACAATACCATTTTTACAAAGGGTCCTAGAATAGTACAAGTATTTGATTAATTTGGTTTCTTGTATTTTTAAGCTACTTCTAAGCTTTAAAGTGACAATTTTAGTTTTAATTCTTTTACATACTGATTTCACTCTAGAGGACCACTACACGTGCAAATGTTCATTAGGTTTTAAGGCACAAAAGTTTGTTCTCATTTTTCTTTGTTTGGTCACAAGATGATCATTTCTTGCTAATTATACAAATTGCATGTCCTGCATAGAAGAATCAACACCTACATCTTCAATAACTTCAATGAATAACTCACCCATATATTGTGCATCTTTGTATTTTCCAAGAGCATTCACCACTTTCAGAAAGCCTGATCCATTTTGGGAAGCGCCCGAACAAGCTTTGCCCCAGGCTTTTGTTTTCTTGTTACATCCATAGATGATATTTTTTTCTTGAGTTTGTTGTCTTTCTATAGTATTGTTATTTGCATAATTAGTAGTTGCACCGCCACTTGCAGTAGATGGAGTAGTAAAGGAGAGATGAACCCAAAGGAGGGGCAGAGGGGAAACACTAGAAAAGGCATGTGTTCGATACATTTGATGCTTGTACTATTTTAGGACACATGTCAAATGTGTTTCTAACACATTTCCTAGTGTGTTTCATGTGCCTAACATGCAACATTCATACACCAGGGTCCTCTATGACATGTCTTGTTTCTTATCCAGTTTCTTGTAATATGTTATAGTTGGGAAAAGAAAAAAAGTAGAACGCAGGTGTTGAGTCCACAATTGGTCCCTTTTTAACGAACCTTAATCACCTTTTCTTCCCTTGTTTTACATTGTTCAGCATGCTAATCAGAGCTGTTTTCCTCACTCTATGCCCTAAATTGCCAAGGTAAGACTGATTATTGTTTTATCCTATTAATGCTTATGATTGTGACAATTAAGGCTATTTATCTCTCGAAATTGCTAATACGTTGTGATTTATGAAGATAGCACAAGATGAGTTGACTGCAGGAAAGTGGAGCTGAACAAGTCTTGAAACAAGGGGCGTTCGTGATTCAAGGAGACCCTCAATCCTTCAATCATCAATTAAGGCACGTGGTTCCTATGCAACCCTCCAGACAGAGCCGTACAAAGTAGCTGTAACAGAATGTGCTACGATTGGGGGATATTTAGTATAGTTGTTTGAATATTATGGCAATCTGGGAAGATCGCCACTTCTGGGCCAACTTACAGCTCTTTCTCATTTTCTATATTTGCACCACGCCATGTTTTGTAACAACCCGTGTTATTCAGGGCGCCTGAAGATCGGAGATCTTCATGGCTACCCTTTGTAATAAGATCGGCTGTTATGGTCTGTATGTATAAAAATGAGGGGCTGCCTCAACCCAGGGGGTTGGAAAATAGATAATTCATTCTTGTATTAACAATGGAAGTGATCTGTATTCATTCTTCTTTTTAATACAAAGAGTTACCGCAGATTTAAGGGAGTTGTACATTGTTCATCCAGCGTCTCTGTGTGAAGGCTGGGCCCGCCTTCCACAGAGATTGCTGAGTTAAAGTAGGATCTCTGAATTTATTATCGTGTGATGTTTTGTTGATTATATTGCTTGTGTACGCAGCAGTGGCATGTGTGAATTTGCAGTATTACATTTTCCTGAGATTGGTGATTGCTATAGATTAACAGTAGACTGAGTAGGAAGTTTCCTTTATCCAATTCATTCAATCGTTGTACACAGCTTTGTTCATCTCACGGTTTCAGATTGTCATCCCATGAATCCCTGCAACTGTTTTACTGTTACAGTTGTTAACATTCATTTCTGCAATTCAATTCTTTAGAGTAGCTGAACTTGATTTGCTGCAATTGAATTTCTAGATTACGTTCCGTTTATATTTATGGATTTCAAGAGTGGTTAGATCGAGTAGGCAAAGCATTTATTCTAGGATATGAATAGGATTTCCTTTCTGTCTGCAATTGTCATTTGAATCTGATTTCATTTCTTGTTGATATATGGTAGGAAGCAATTGAATTTGTAGTGTTTAAAAGGTTGGTGGGATTACACAGGTTCTGAGGGATGAACATGGTTGTTAAGGGTAAAGTGTTTAATTACAATGATTTGGTGTTTAAGCATAAATTGTGCATCTATCGTTTGAAATAAAAGACTTTCCTGGGTTGCCAATAAATCTCGTATGCTCTATGTGTTGATAATAATTTACTTGCATTTAGGGTGCTCGACATTTTGGCGTTGTTGTCGGGGAAGGATAAAAATTAAACACTATCATTAATTGCATTTTTCTAGTTAGTTTCTTTTTATTCTCCTTGATGAAATGATTTGGGTTGCATGAATACGAGAAGGGTAAAATGCGATCAATTCCCAACTCCCAAAACCCCACAAGATACTAACAGTG
The DNA here is from genome assembly GCA_001517045.1 of Pseudotsuga menziesii. Classification (NCBI taxonomy): domain Eukaryota; kingdom Viridiplantae; phylum Streptophyta; class Pinopsida; order Pinales; family Pinaceae; genus Pseudotsuga; species Pseudotsuga menziesii. The sequence continues at coordinate 239,034 of LPNX010281477.1, forward strand.
CAGGTGGCTCGGGTCGCGGTCGAGGAGTACCATTGGGCAGAAGGACGTTCATCGACGATCTTGTTGATAGAGCCAATTCATCCACTGAGGCTCATCTTCAGGAAACTCCTATCAGAAGAAACCCTATTGATACTGGGGTGCCAGCGTCGGGATCCATGGTGGAGAACATACGAGCAGCTGTGACTTCCTCGGCCATCCCTGCTCACAAAGACACAGCTGTTACAACTGGACCTGCAGGTAGAGGTCTAAATTATCACATCAACGGGAAGGTTGTAACTAAGGAAGAGTGGGACCAGTACCACCAGAAGTTCTTGGATCAGTGGAGGAACGAAGAAAAGAAAGAGGAACAGGAGAAGGACAAAGAAAAGAACACAGAAATAAATGAATAGGAGAAAACTGAAGAAGAGATGAGTAACAGACACGGGGCCGACGAGGAGGAAGTAATGGGAGAAAATCATCATCATGAAAATCGCTCCCTGCCAGAAGGAACAGTGGCTACACTACAATTTCCGATTCAACAACCAGATGGGGCAGCTCTTATGAAGAATATCTCACCATCGGTGTTACCTCCTTTCCATGGAAAGGCGGCAGAGGACCCAGACGAATTCCTTTTTGAATTCGATATTCTTTGTCACAGCTATGATTATATCACCGATTCCCAAAAGCTAAAACTTTTTCCTGCTACCCTGAAGGACAATGCATTACGCTGGTTTATGAGCCTTGGAGGAGGAACCGTTGCTAATTGGGATATAATGAAACAAGTGTTCCTCGAGAAATATCAGGAATATTGTAATACCAAGGACAAGAGAGAGGAATTATTTAAAATGGTGCAGAAGGAGGATGAAAGTTTGGAGGATTTTGTGGAAAGACTATAGTACAATGTGCAGAGAGCTGGGCAGACGAACATGGGGCTGGATGTACTCAAGATAATCTTGCTCCGTGGGATCAGGGATGATTGTTTAGATATGTTAAATCTGCTTGGTAAGGGAGATATCTCCAAAGAACCTTTTGAAAAAATTGTGGAACTATGCAAGAGATACTCCAGGGGGTCTTCCAGGAACAATAAGTGGGACAAACGAGATAATCTAGAATGTGACGTCTTCGACAGAACTCAGAAATCATCTAATGGAGGTGCCACCCGTGTAGAGATAGGAAATCTCCTTGAAAATTTTAAAACAGAAGTGATGAGCTCTATCTCCTCAGAGATCGATGTCCTAAAGGAAAAACAAAAACAAGCAGTGGAGGATCTCACGTTAGGTGTGCTCTTCCCTCGATGTAGAAAGAATCATCCGGTGAGAGAATGACCGCTTGACAAAGTAAATGTATGTCAGTTGTGTGAGCTGAACCATGATATGAAAGAATCTCCGTAACTTCCTCAAGTAAAGGTCGTTCTGCAGGCATCAAATCTGGATGTGGAAGCAGCCTACTTTATTGTATAGAAGAAACCATGGCATCCTCGAAATCAATGTATGCCTTCAGACTCGTTTCCATTTTTGAATAATATGGGAAATTGGAACAATAACATGCAAAATGTGAATGCACAATTCCCTTCAAATTATACTCAGTGGAACTCTTCCCAATCGGCAATGCAAAACTATAACTCATGGAGTCCTTGGACACAGCCACCACATCAACCCACGTCGTGGTCTCCTGGATGGAGGAATGTCCATCTTGGGAACCAGTTTCCTCAACCACCTCCACCTCAACAGTCACCATATTCTCCTCAGTTTCACCAATTCCCTCAATTTCCTCCATATCCTCAATACCCACCTCAGCAGTTGCAGCTGCAGAATAATTCTGTCCAGAATATACCAATCCGACCTCAGCTTCCTGCCCAACCTAACCCCAAACTGAATAATAAAGCAGTCCATCAATTGGAGACTGTCAATATGCCTGCTTACTCTCTTTCCCCTGTACCCTGCAACGAAATTCATTTGCGATCTGGGAAAATTGTAGAACCCATAATTACAGAGGATGTTTCACCCTCTGGGGATAAAGAAACAGGGAATTCACAGCATCCATTTGACACAGGTCCTATCATTGAATATGCTGAGCATCCCTTAGAAGGGACGGCTAAAACATCCGACGATAAAGGGGTGGCTGAAACATCCAATGATAAATTTGACAATACACAGCCTTCCCAGTTGATAAAGCAACCACCATACCCCGAAAGACTAATGCTACCAAGAACGGGGGGGCAATCTCAGCTTAACCTCCTTGGAGAGTTAAGGAACCTTTATGTCAAAATTCCCCTTCTTCAAGCTCTTCAAGATGTGCCTATTTACGCTAGAAAAATTCGAGACCTGTGCACTAAGAAAGCAGGAAGGAAACCCAAGGATCCTCCCACGGTCCATGTCATAGGGAACTTATCTGCCTTGATGACAGGAAAATCCCCTGTGACTAAATATGATGACCCAAGCAATCCTACCATTACTGTACAGATAGGACAGACACAGATACCCAACGTGCTAGTGGATCTAGGAGCAGCAATCAACGTTATCACAATAAATACTGTAAAGAAGCTTGGGCTCACTAACCTTAGACCGACCCCTACTATTTTGGAATTAGCAGACATATCCACCATCAGACCCGAAGAGATTCTGGATGACCTTGTCATCTCAGTAGATTCATGGGAGTACCTAGCTGACTTTTTGGTATTACAACCAAAATTGTAGCTGGGGGGACACCCATTGATCCTGGGGAGACCTTGGTTGGCCACAGCTGATGCTTGCATCAGCTGTCGATCGGGGTCCATGACTATATCTAATGGTATGGATACTAAAAATCTCACCCTTTATCCTTCGGCTCGGCCAATTCTAGAGGCTAAAACATCCCTTTGGATAGAGCAGGAGGAGGAGGAGGATGTTCAACCACTATTAACTATAGGGAAGGCCTTAAGTTTTAAAAATGAAACAGAAGATGACACTATTAGCAAGTTCATTAGTGAACCCACTTCAGTGAATAGAGAGGTTTATCAAATTCTGAACACCACCCTGGGCAAGGAAGAACAAGAAAATCTTACGGAAGAAGCCTTAGTTGGTGACACAAACATAATCCCGGTTGTGAAAAATTCAGAGAGTATTCCTATTGAGGTAGAGCCTGGAATAACTTTGAATATCAATCCTAGTCTCTCCTTAGAGGAACAGAAATGCCTGATCAACCTTTTGAAAGAACACAAGGGGGCGTTTTCCTGGGAATATACAGAGATGAGGGGTATTCCCTCTAGTCTGTGTACTTATCACATTTATATTAAAAGTGACTCCCAGCCTGTGTGTCAACCCCAATGATGCATGAATCCTAAGCTGAGGGATATAGTGAAGGAGGAAATCTAGAAACTTTTGGAAGCAGGATTTATATATCCTATTTCAGATAGTGAGTGGGTCTCTCCACTCGTAATTGTACCTAAGAAAAATGGGAAATGGAGGGTCTATGTTGATTACAGGGAATTGAACAAAGCAACTCAAAAGGATCATTTCCCTTTGCCCTTCATTAACCAAGTACTTGATACCCTATCAGGGAAGAAGTTCTTCTCCTTCCTAGATGGCTTTAGTGGGTACAACCAAATCCAGATTGCTCCTGAGGATCAGGATAAAACCACCTTCACCTGCCCCTGGGGAACATTTGCCTACATAATGCTTCCCTTTGGATTATGTAACGCACCAGCAACGTTCCAAAGAGCTGTGATTGGCATATTCTCTGAATTAGTCAATGATAGTATGGAAATCTTCATGGATGATTTTACTCCTTATGGCAGGGACTTTGACGAAGCACTGGAGAACTTAAAGAAGGTTTTAATTCGCTGTGAACAGAATCAGCTCTCATTAAGCACTGAAAAGTGCCATATGATGATGGGTGAGGGGGTGGTATTAGGGAACTTTATCTCTGCCAATGGAATTCAGGTAGACCCTTCAAAAATCAAAGTGATAAAGAATATACCTACCCCTTCAACTCAGAAAGAGGTAAGAAGCTTTCTGGGACATGTTGGATATTATCGAAGGTTTATAGAAAATTTCTCCAAACTGGCCTCCCCCTTGTTCTCTTTGTTAACGAAGGATGCACAGTTTGTGTGGAATACAGTATGCCAGACAGCACTTGATGTGCTTAAAGAAAAGCTATCCACAGCCCCCATCCTAAGGGGACCTAATTGGACCCTGCCCTTCCATATTTCTTCAGACGCCTCTGACACAGCCATTGGAGTAGTTTTAGGACAGCAGGATGGCCAAGTGCCTTATGCCATCTACTATGTTAGTAAAAAACTAGCCCCTGGTGAGCTTAATTATACTGTTACTGAAAAAGAGTTCCTAGCTATTGTTTACTCTATCAATAAATTCCGACATTATATCACCGGGTATCCTACATTTGTGCACACCGACCACTCGGCCATTAAATATTTGATGAATAAACCTGTTACCAATGCCAGAGTAACCACGTGGCTTTTGTTGTTGCAAGAATTTGATATCACCATTATAGATAAACCTGGGAAAGAAAATGTTGTTGCTAACTTTTTATCTCGATTTACAAATAGTGATGACAGTTTTCCTGTTGAGGATTCTTTCCCAGATGAACATCTATTTGCACTTTCAGCTCATTCTCCATGGTATGCAGACATCGCTAACTATTTGGTTGCAGGAAAGCTCCCGCCATATATGTCAAAACAAGAAAAAAGAAAAATTATCTAGCGAAGTGCCAGGTTTTGTTGGCTAAATGGTCATCTCTTTTACACAGGGCCTGATCTTGAGATCAGGAGATGTGTAAGAGAAGATTACATCTTTCCTATATTAAAATCCTGTCATGAGGAGCCTTGAGGAGGGCACTTTGTAGATAAAATAACAGGGCATAAAGCACTACGGATGGGCTACTACTGGCCGAATCTGTTCAGGGATGCTAAAAGGTATGTTCAGTCCTGTGACAGCTGCCAAAGGATGGGCTAGCCTAATAAAATAGATCAGATGCCCCTACAGTCCCAACTTGTATTTGAACCATTTGAGAGATGGGCACTGGATTTCGTTGGCCCTATCAGTCCTCCTTCCAAATAGAAGGTCTACATTCTGGTTTGTACTGATTATATGACCAAGTGGGTGGAGGATGTAGCTTTGGCCAAGGCTAATGATCAGGCAGTGATTGATTTTCTGTACAGTGATATCTTTACCCGCTTCAGGGTACCAAAAGAAGTAGTTACCAATGGGGGGCCGCAATTCATGTCACACCAATTTGAATCCTTGCTCCGGAAGTATCATGTGGAGCACAGGGTGTCTTCGCCTTACCACCCCCAAGCCAATGGTCAGGTGGAAAGTACCAATAAGGTTATTGAAAACATCCTTACTAAAACAGTTAAGAGCCATCGAAGGGATTGGGCTGATAGGCTTCCGGAAGCATTGTGGGCATATCACACGACTTGACGTAGCACCACAGGTTTCTCCCCATATGATCTAGTGTATGGAAAGAATTCCATCTTTCCAATTGATTTTGTGATTAAAACCCTAAAGACAGCCGCCGAGATGAATCTGGATGTAACAAAAGCTCAGAAGCAAAGATTGAATCAATTAAATGAATTGGATGAGAAGTGGTTAGCTGCAGTGGACCAGACTTTGTTGCTTCAGCAACAAAGATCTAATTGGCATGACCGATTTATTAAAAAGAAAGTCTTCAGCGAGGGAGACTGGGCGTTACTCTATGACTCCAGATTCAAAAAGGATTTTAAAGGCAAATTGCGTACAAGGTGGATCGGTCCATATTTGGTTGACAGGGTCTTTGAAAACGGCACTATCCGTCTGGTGACCATTGATGACAATCGCCTACCATTACTTGCTAATGGCCACAAACTGCGACTGTATCGCAAGCCTATTTCGAAAGACGCATTCATTTCTCAAATCACCGCCGATCCAGAGTATCAGCTGACACCAGGGCAGGAGCCTCTCTCTACCTCTGCCAATCCTTGAACTGTAAATCACACTTGGAATCACTATACATAAATAATTTTTTTTCCTATTGTAGCGTATAATTCTTTATTTTCCTTCTGCATTTGATCGTTTCGGTTGTTGTTATTTTTCAATAACAAGTTTTGTAGGGCAGTACTAGGCGAATGACCAGATTGGGCCTGTTGAACCGGCGTCATCTTCCTCTGCTTCCCTGCATCGCATTTTTCTTTCTTCCCCAAAATAAAATTTCCCGGCGGCTGAACATAATTTCTCGGCGGCTGAACATAATTTCCCGGCAGCCGTGACCCACATTTCCCGGCGACTGAACATAATTTCCCGGCGGCTGAACATAATTTCCCGGCGGCCGTGACCCACATTTCCCGGCAGCTGAACATAATTTCCCGGCAGCCGTGACCCACATTTGCCAGCGGCTGCAACATATTTTCCGGCAGTCGTGATCCTTTCCCGATGACCCGCAATCCTTTTTTCAGCAGCCGTAAACCATATTCACCAGCGGCTTTAACATATTTTCCGAGCACCGTCAAACTTTTTCTTCCACAGCCGTGATTGTTCCTATTTCCGCCAATCTTTTCCCGACACCGTGAACCACCTTGGGCGGCTGCAACATCTTTTTAGTTGGCTGCAATCTCATTCTCGGCAACTACACTTCCGCTCTATTTGGCGGACATTTCCAGTAGTAGAGACTGTTTTCTTGCACTCTACAGTGGTAACTCCTGAATTAACGAAATAAAATTGCTTCCACTACTAGCTATGGCCCTTATTTATCTCACTCGTGCCGGCCAACTTAGCATCATTCTGACCCCGGCGACGCGATGGTTTTTGTTTCATTGGCAGATGGCATTATGGCGTTATCCATGTCATTATGATCAACTTAATGACTGTGCACGAGCTTGGCTTTGCAGCATCAGCACTCACACATTCCATTATTTTCCGCAGGCTATCCGACGCACAGTCACACGAGGTATGGCTTTTATTTTCACGTGATTAAGTGTTGATTCGATTTAATAATATTAGTCATGCCTTTATACGTATTATCATTATGGCTCAATTAATATCTTCCCTCGTGCAACGTAAAACCTCATAACCGCCACCTTCCCCAATTTGGCATAAAAATTTTGAACCTCCCTTTGTACTTAACTTTCCAAATTTTCCATTTTCGTTTCTCAACATCTTCATTCAGCGATCTATGCATCCTTTGCTCTGCGACCTCCATTCTTGGACCCTGTAGCTTTGCAGCCAGAACCATGGGGCTTCCATCTCGTCATGAACCTTTGAATACAAAAGAACTCCGAAACAATCCTGCGGTTTTTGCCATCTTTCAAGCCGCCGGCTGGATTGCATTTTTTGAGCAACTAGATGGATTTAACCGAGAAGCAGCTTTGCAATTCGCTTTACACCTCAAGGACACTCATTCTGAGGTATGGGTACTATGGATAGAAGTCTCTGAAGCCATTATATCCGAGGTTACTGCTCTTCCACAGGTGGGAAAGGCATGGTTTGAATGACGAGTCCCCACGATGATTGTACGGGAAGCATTTTTACGAGAGGGGGAGCAAGTTCAATCATCAAAAAGAGGAATTGCACTACACTCACTGCCGCGACCATGGGATCAGGTTGCTGTCTTTCTCAAGAAGTACATCACTTGCGAAGGTAGGTACCAAACTGTTTATAATTCGGAGCTACTTTTTCTTTCCCATCTCTGCCATGGCATTTTATTGAATATCCCATACTATCTGTTCCATGACCCGCGTCATATGGCGACGTTTGTCCAAACTGCTAAACATCCACATGTTTCCCTCACCCACCATGGTCTTATAAAATTAATCATTTTAAGAACCCTGTCCCGGCACAATATCACCTGGGATCAATTCACAGCCCACACTCAGGAACCTGTTCCTCTGCTGGGTGTCCCAATAGACCAGGCACAGCTTCAACATCAGGAGGACCGGAGTCCCTGCAATATAGTTTGGGGGGGGGATGCTATTGCACCAGAACTAGAACAACAGGGAACAGAATCATATCAGGGGGAAGGTGTTGATAAAAATATTGTGGAAAACACAGACAATAGGGCAGCTTAGAGACCAGAAGGTGAAATTGGAGCAACATCAAATGCTGCGACAATTGAACCTGAAGGTGGTAGAGCCAGGGCAAGCGAATAAAATACTGAACTGGTAACCATTGAGTCCTCACCTGAGTGGGGAGGAGGAACTCTAATTGAGGAGGAATAGCCTGAGGAGTAAGAAAACATCCCCTCGACCTCAGCTCTGAATTCCGACATCCTAGGACAACAAAAGAAAACATATCAAAGGAGAAGAAAGAGATCAATTAAGGAATTCAATATAACCTTACCAGTCAGAAAGAAAAGAACTAAATCAGCTGAGGCAATAGAGGCAATCAAAAGAAGATGGACAACCCTAGAGGCACAGGTTGAGTTCCCAATCCTTGTACCAAGGCCGATGGATGCTCCACAAAAGGTAGTCGAGGAAGAACCCAGCATAGAAGGACTTCTGGAAGAAAACACACTATTAAAAGAAGAAGTCCAAGTACTTCGAAGGGAATTGGAGACATGGAAGGAAACCTGTAGAAAACAAGGTGAGAGGAAAATGTATACATTGGTTGAAGTTGCAGAACAGATGGAGGAATCAAACTCTACCAAGCCTGGAAAGGAAGATGAGCGAGTGGTTTGTCCTGCCTGTGGGGAAATCTTCAAGGAGGCAGGTCATAAGATCATCCTTCGCACCTATACAGCACAGTAGTCCCAGGCCACGATGGAAGAACCTGTAGAAAAAGAAGATGCTGCCACACAAGAACCAGCATCTTTGACCACCCTTGCTGAAGCTGCTACCAATCCTGTGACAGAGGAGAAAAAGGATGAAATCAGGAATGATGATGGAGATAAGGATGGCACTGTGGACTCAGAATGCTCCCACGATATAGAGATGATAGAAGCTGAACCACAAGGGCAGGACACTAATGAACTAGAATAGGGGGCTGTTACACAAGAACCAGCAACCCTGAATATACTTGTCCAATTGGCAGAACATGGGGGAGAAGAATCTGGGATGGAGGACACTCCGGAACCTAATGAAAAGCCTTGCATGCTGATTCCAGAATGTTCCCATGATATAGGGCTTAGAGAAGAGTTACAACCATAGGAGGATGAGGAGGTAATTCAGGATGTTGTAACACAAGAAACAACATCCTTGGAAATTGCAGCAGGGATTCTGGATTTCAATTAGAAGATGACCCGGGGATGGATATCATACCTGATACACAGTGGAGCGAGGACGAGCAGACAATAGCCTCAGGTGACACTGAGATCCTTGAGGAAGAGCTGTACGATGGGGAAGATATCCAATCTCAAGGGCATGAGAACAAAGATGTTGCTGTTACACAAGAACCAGCAACACAAACATTGAATTCAGAAATGCAGGAGGAAGACACTATTACACAAGAACCAGTGTCTCCAAAGGCAATAAATGTAGCTGCTGAAGAGAATCCATGGAATGTTGTTGTTACATAAGAAGAAAATTCAGAAATACAGGAGGAAGACACTATTACACAAGAACCAGTGTCTCCAAAGGTAATGAATGTAGCTGCTGAAGAGAATCTAGGGGGTGCTGCTATTACACAAGAACCAACAGTCCAAGAATTGAATTCAGAAGTACAGGAAGAGAATCCAGGGAATGTTGCTATTTCACAAGAACCAGCAACACAAGAAGAAGATTCAGAAATGCAGGTTGATCAGGGGGAAGACACTGTCACACAAGAGCCTGTTCCCCAACAAGCCATGAATACAACTGTGGAAGGTAATCCAGGGGATGTTGCTGCCACACAAGAACCAACAACACTCATGGAAAACCTAGAAGTGTTGGAGAACACTGTCCCACAAGAACAAATACTTCTCCCTCTCAAAAGTTTTATTGATCTGGATTCAGAGCAGGAAGACCATTATAAAAAGGAGATTTTAAACCTCACAACAGAAGCCTCAGCCCTGAGGATGGAAGTGGCCAGTTGGAAAATTTAGGTGGAAGAAAACCAGAAAAATATGATTGCTTTGAGTGAGCATAAAAGAATTATTAGAGCACTGGAAGAGTAGGGGGCCGAGGAACATATGGCCCACATAGTTCATATAGAAGAGCTGTAGAACCAGATAAAGGAATTGAAAAAGTTTCAATCCATGAAGAAGGATAAGGAGCATATGTATACCCTATCTCGAGAACTCATGGGCACCAGGAAGCCCTCCTCCTCTTATCCAATATTTCTCTTCGAGCAGTTTGTTTGGTTTAAATTAAAGGCTGTGCAGGAGGGGAGGTCGTTTGAAATCACAACCTCAGAAAATTTTTTGGAGACATTCTTTAGAAGTAATTTTGAGGAGCAGAACTTACTATGTGAATTATACTTGCACGAGATGGCTTGCCCCTTGGATCGCCACTCGAATCCTGTTCCATTTGCAGGGGATGTTCAGCTAAGAGCCTTTGCCTCTTTTGTGAGCAACCATGTTCAGTGGGAAAGGTCTTTTCAGACCTTTTCCCACAATGAAGCTCATACTAATTTATGGATTCGTAGTGAGCCCCAAAATCCTGGCATTCTTTTGGCATGGTACAGAAGTTTTCTTTCCATCCCTTCCCAGGCACAACATATCATGAACTTCCAGGAAGAGGTAATCTCCACTTGTACCAAATCCATTTCCAGGCAGCAGCACGTTGCATTAGAGGGCAGCAAGCACAGATGGCAGGTTTCCTTCTCTGCACTTAGAAACAGGGACCCCTACTACTTTAAAAATTTTAAACATGCACTCTCTAGAGTCAAGGGTTATGTAGGGAGTATGAAGGAATGTGGAGTTAACTGGTTGGGTTTAAAGTTTAAATTTCCTCTTCTTTGGTGGCCAGTAAAACCATATCACATGGATTTTTCCTTGACTATAGCAGAGGAGCAGAGATGTTGGTAGTACTGGGTTATTCATAGGGGTTTTCTGAAGACAGATCAGGAGCCTGAGTTTCCCTACAATGTTTCTTCCCTCCATGAACAGAGCTCAAGGCAGGACTCAGATTCCAAATGATGCAAGTTGTTGCATGAGGACATGCAACAGGGTAGTTGGGGGGAGATGTTGAGTCCAAAATTGGTCCCTTTTTAACCATCCTTAATCACCTTTTCTTCCCTTGTTTTACACTGTTCAGCATGCTAATCAGACCTGTTTTCCTCACTCTATGCCCTAAATTGCAAAGGTAATACTGATTATTGTTTTATCCTATTAATGCTTATGGTTGTGACAATTAAAGTTGTTTATCTCTCGAAATTGTGCTAATACATTGTGATTTATGAAGATAGCGCAAGATGAGTTGACTGCAGGAAAGTGGAGCTGAACAAGTCTTGAAACAAGGGGCGTTCGTGATTCAAGGAGACCCTCAATCCTTCAATCATCAATTAAGGCACGTGGTTCCTATGCAACCCTCCAGACAGAGCCGTACAAAGTAGCTGTAACAGAATGTGCTACGATTGGGGGATCTTTAGTATAGCTGTTCGAATATTATGGCGATCTAGGAAGATCGCCACTTTTGGGCCAGCTTACAGCTCTCTCTCATTTTCTATATTTTCACCACGCCACGTTTTGTAACAACCCGTGTTATTCAGGGCACCTGAAGATCAGAGATCTTCATGGCTGCCCTTTGTAATAGGATCAGCTGTTATGGTCCGTATGTATAAAAATGAGGGTCTGCCTCGACCCAGGGGGTTGGAAAATATATAATTCATTCTTGTATTGACAGTGGAAGTGATCTGTATTCATTCTTCTTCTTAATACAAAGAGTTACCGCAGATTTAAGGGAGCTGTACATTGTTCATCCAGCGTCTCTGTGTGAAGGCTGGGCCTGCCTTCCGCATAGATTGCTGAGTTAAAGTAGGATCTCTGAATTTATTATCGTGTGATGTTCTGTTGATTATATTGCTTGTGTACGCAGCAGTGGCATGTGTGAATTTGCAGTATTACATTTTCCTGAGATTGGTGATTGCTATAGATTAACAGTCGACTGAGTAGGAAGTTTCCTTTATGCAATTCATTCAATAGATGTACACAACTTTGTTCATCTCACGGTTTCAGATTGTCATCCCACGAATCCCTGCAACTATTTTACTGTTACAGTTGTTAACGTTCATTTCTGCAATTCAATTCTTTAGAGTAGCTGAACTTGATTTGCTCCAATTGAATTTCTAGATTACGTTCCGTTTATGTTTATGGATTTCAAGAGTGGTTAGATCGAGTAGGAAAAGAATTTATTCTGGGATATGAATAGGATTTCCTTTCTGTCTGCAATTTTCATTTGAATCTGATTTCATTTCTTGTTGATATATGGTAGGAAGCAATTGAATTTGTAGTGTTTAAAAGGTTGGTGGGATTACACAGGTTCTGAGGGATGAACATGGTTGTTAAGGGTAAAGTGTTTAATTACAATGATTTGGTGTTTAAGCATAAATTGTGCATCTATCCTTCGAAATAAAAGACTTTCCTGGGTTGACAATAAATCTCGTATGCTCTGTGTGTTGATAATAATTTATCTGCATTTAGGGTGCTTGACAGCAGGACCAACCACTCCATTTAGAATTATAATTATCCATGCCATCAAATATCTTGATTATTCACACTTATCTAAATCATATTTAAACTGGTTATCTGAATGGATCTCTATGCCAATAGGCGTACCCAGGTATTGGCTAATTTACTAGCCGTTGCTCTTCCCTCCCGAGCAAAAGTATTAAGTGTAACTTTCCTTGCACCATCTTCCTAGATAATTCAATTGAGTTCAACTCATATGCAAAATGGAGATTAAGAAATTAACTTCCCCAGGAATAGGGATTCACCTAATCTTACATTGGCTCCAATAAACTAATCATGTTCCTTAGTGTCTCGACAAGAGTTCCATATACACGAGTGGAGTCCTATCCTTCTCCATCTAGAATATAAGTCATTTATTTTCTCCTTTCTTGAATATGTGTATATATTTCTTATATTTGTAGTGATCCTCAAGATTTAATTTCACCCGACCACTCTGTCTACGATTACATTCCTTGCATACACATGATTGGATTCCTATCCTTCTCCAGTAAGAATATAAGTCATTTATTTCCCCCTTAATTGAATATCTATATATATTTCTTAGGTTCACTGTGAACTCAAGCTTTAATTTCACCTGACCACTCTTTCTACAATCACATTCCTTGTATGCACTGGTGTCTAGTCTTTCCTCATTTGCACTAGAAACATGAATGAATATTCCCATGCAACTTGCTCCTTGATGCATAGGTTGATTATCCTCGTATGCTTTATATTTTGCATCATGATTTACTTGAGCTGAATAGATAACACATTGTCATTATCTATGTAACAACTTCTATGATTTGAGTCCTCAAATTGTTTTACTGAACATTTTCTATTTGCTTTTTTTTTTTTCCTGAACACATCATATTCTTTATGATATGTTTGATACCCTTGGATAAAATTTAACCAAGCATGATTCTACTTGGTTTCCTAAAGATCATTCTTTTCCCGATAGCCTTGTTCATTAGAAGTCATATTTAACTATCTATTGCACTTCACTTTTTACATTCTTAGTTAGATTGTAATTTACAGTGCTTTATGGCATAGGGATTTATTAACCTATGTACAGTCATATGCTGAATTTTGCTTTTCTTCTTTATGAGTTTTGGTTAATTGTGGTTGTTTAATTGTTATCATTCTTTTTTATATGATTGGCATGTAAATATAGAAACTAAATGACATGGTCAATTAAAGTCTAGCATGCAAGCCATTTTTCTCTATGTTTTAGGATTCGTTTAAATACAGTGACATGAGATAGAAATGACCTTTCCCTTAGGAAACTCCACCAATTTCCGTACATGATCCTTCATCATAATGTCATATTCAACATGCATATATTTTCCATGTTCTTTAGAATGTGGAGCTTCATCAAAAGACTTAGGCAAAGTATCAACCAAAGAAAGCATAAAAGCCATGAAATTTGCCTCATACCTTTGAGGTGCATTGCTTGTTCTTGTTGATATTCTTGGAGACATACTCATTTTGAATCTTCTTCCTCTAGAAAACTTTATTTTTCCACCACTTTCCAAAGTCAATTAGGTTTCTTTGCTGGTGCTTCTTGCAAAAGTTACTAATTTTTCTCCTCTTCCAGTTCTTCCTATAGACAAACTTGTATGTTGAGATTCCACAATTCATCCTTGGATATTAGGAAAGATTGTTCCAGTAGACCATGACAGGATTGTACCATTTGTTTCACATATTCAAGATCCATTATCGTGGCACATTTCTCTCTCTCTCAGATAGACTCTCCATCTTTGGAGTTGGATTCCCTTCATTTAGATTAGATTCATACTTTATTTTCTACATTGTACTTTTCATAAGCGTTGTTTTAGTGGAAGTCCCGTTTACCTACTTTATTACAACCTGAATGTGTGCTGATTTCATAGCATTCAACAAGTTCACCATTGAGAACCAGTATTCTCTACCAAGTATTGATGACTTGCTAGACCAAATACAAGAATAAAAGTATATTTCAAAGTTGTAACTCAAATTTGGATATCATCAAGTGACTCAATGATAATCAAGCAAGAGGATACTTGAAGGGCAACTTTAAATAGAAAACAATGGTTGCTTCAAATGTTGGTAACATTGTTTGGGATTACTAATGCATTAAACCCATCCATCCAGTTGATGAATGACGTTCTCCAACCCTTCACTCATTCTTTTGTAGTGGTGTATTTGGATGGCATACTCATCTAACACAAGATTTGGGAGAAGCACTTAGACCAATACTTTTGCACTAGGATTGCCACATTTTAGGCCTAATTTATTGTACTAAAAGTAAATATGATATGTACTATGAGAAATGCTCTTCTTTATTATCTCACTTCTTCTTTATTTTGATTAGTTTGTACATGTTATCTATGTAAAATTCTATTGCAAAATATCAATTTCTCCCAATTTTTTTTAATTTCCACTATTTTCAAGTTGTAGATTTTTTCAAGTCTCATGACTAGTTTTGTAACATTATTTTTTTATTATTGAAACAATTAATTTGTATTGAGTAAAGAGTTGTGACTTTACCTGGATATTAGGGAAGTGCAAAATAATAAAGGGTGTCTATCCATATAGGTGACTCCTCTCCTGAAAATGAGATAGGGAGGAACTAAACAGAGAACATCCTTTTGTTTCTTACATTTCTCCCAGATCTTGAAGTGCCTATATTCAATGCAACAATGCAATATTCATGTTTAAAACAACAAGGAATGGGCAAGATTCTTCACTCACAATCCTTCCAATGGGAAAATTTTTCCTTACTATGACCGTAATTAGTAAGTCTAGCTACTCCACATATCATTTGCAACATTAAATATAAGAACAAAGAACAACACATACAAGTTGAGAATAAATCCTTCACACTTCAAAATTTCTCCATAACGATATTTCAACTAGGGCCTAGGCTCCAAAAAGAGATAATTGCCAAAATCCGGACATGAATTCAAATATTTATATAAGAGAGTAGCTCAACTCTCTTATAGATATTTATATAAGAGAGTAGCTCAACTACCTTTACAATATAATATTCATTAATTCCTACATCTGTCCTAGGGTGGAATAAGTTTAATGCTCCAATTTTCAAAGCCTCTTGAAAGGAGACTTCTCCAGCAAGAATGTGCCCACACATAAGTCAAGCCAAGAAAATGATGTCCACATGCAAGTTTGCAAATAATAAGGATCTTCAAGATGTACAACATCCTTCATAAGGCTGACTTGTCTAAGAGGAATATGGCTACATGCAATTGACACTACCTAGCTCCATAAAGATGAAGTGGACAATAAAAATACAATTCTCCATAAAAGCCCCAAAGGGCCAGAGTATAAGAAAGCATCAAAGGGATAAAGGATGTGAAGAAAAAGCAAGGATAATACTTAGTTCTAGGGTTTGACCTCTAAGACCTCTTGCAAATGCAAAACTGATCATTCCGTCGAAGATTCATTCTCGAACCGAATGGATCATTCCGTCAAAGATTCATTATCGAACCGATCATTTCATTGAAGATTCATTCTCTATACTAAAATATGATGAAAATGAAAAACAATGTGTCTCTTCTTGTGGATGCTACTGTTATGATTGCATTGTTGTTTAAGGAAGTCCCAATACTTATGGTTGCTACTGCTCCTCGAGGATCTCAACCTGACCCTAATGTTCCAACTCCTCCACCAAAGCCACAGAATATCAGTAAAGTTGATTCTTCCATTGAGGCGTTGATTCTTCCATTGATAGTACTCCTCGATCTCAATGCAACCATAATGTTCCAAATCCTCTGCGAAAGCTACAAAAAAGCAGTAACGTTCATTCTTTCATTGAGGCGTCGGCATCAGGAGGAGGGAGGCAATCAGTTAAAGATGATAGTACTCCCAGATTACAACCCAACCCAAATGCTCAGAAACATAGTACTGTTGATTCTTCCACTGGGGCATCGGCAGCAACAGGAGGATATAGTAGCTTTCCTCTGTCAAGTCAATGTAACTCCCATGTCCCAACTCCCGAATGTTGCATTCGAAGATCAAAGAAGGAGTAGCAAGTGAGATTCAATGCAGACAAGGAGGAGGGGTTAATTAGGGATTATAATGCTTCCATGAATGCTAGAAAGCATGGACCAGTGGATCATACTTATTATTATTAAATACCCCAAGACCTTAGTTGCCTCTTGAACTAGAAACCATCTCAAACACGCACTTTCTTTTTAATAATGAAATAGGATTTAAATGTTCAACTTATTCTTTTACAAGAACAATAAAGATGTTTCTCGTACACAAAACAGCTAGTATTTCTTCTGTGGAGCCATGATACTGTAATAGGATTTCAAACTATTCATTTACATGAATAAACAGAAATATAGATATTCATTCCTGCATTAAAATGAGTAAAAAATGAGGAGATAGTGGTTGTTTGCTGCTATGGTTGGATTTAAATGCCACCTTTCAGGAGCAACAGGTTTTGATCCTGGGCCGCCAAGCAAACAAAACCCCTCTCATCTGTTTTCTCTACCAGAATTTAACCAAAGGTGGGGGGTTGTATCCTGGTTCATGCTCCTACAATGCAATGCACCCTAAATATTCCCATTCACTGAACCACACTCCCATTCAAGTGAGAAATTGCTTTGAGAGAATCGTGAGTGACTTACCATTTGACTACTTACTCCCGGTTTCATATCTCGGTTTCATGCTCCTACAATGCAATGCACCCTAAACATGCCCATTCAACAAAACACACTCCCATTCAAGTGAGAAATGCCTTCAAGAGAATTGAGCACGAGTCACACCGTCAACAACTTACCATTCGGCTACTTATTCCACCTCTTAAGGACATCTTGGCATCATGTAAGAAAGTGATTAAATATTTTAAATATTTTATGAATTAGTTATTTTATAGTGGATTGAAAAGAAATCACCTTTTTTTATTTAAAAATTCATAAGATTTTTTTTATTTGATGGAATTGTGCATATGAATAATCGGTGCTTCCACAAAGTTGATAGTCTTAAAATTGACAATCACGATTCGCGCACACATTTCTTTTTAATAAGTTTGTTGTCTTTTGAATCAACACACAAACTGTCATATCTTTCAACAAGTCCGTATGCAAAGAGCACAAATGTGCTTTAGAATTTGAATAGCCCAAATGTGCTCTAAAAGCATGTGCAAGTTATTTTTAATAGGAAAAATTGCTTTAGTATTTTGGCCATTTCAACTTTAATGTTTCGATTTATTTAGCTAGTTGGAAAGGTATTTAAGAAATCTACATGATTATATCATTATTATTTTCTTTATACAAAAAATATTTCTTATTTTGAAAAAATATAGGGTCCCTGCACCAAGATGATACCCACTTTCTTTACAATGAATGTGTAGGAGGGCTAAAATTGAACAATGTGCACATGGTATTAAAAATGTGCACACATTCTTGGTTTGTCAATTGTTGAACCTCCATGAAAGAATCCATGTGGAGAAAGGAACATGTGTTCCTAAAATGTGCACACATTAGTAATGTGTGCGTGTTCTTAATGCACACACACACACACACACACTTTATTAATGCGTGTATGTTCTTAAAGCATGCACATGTTAATAACTTGTGTACACTCCTCTGTGTATTAAAAAAAGCCACAACCCATTTCTTCACCATTGTTTCCCTTTTCCATGGCATCAATGACTTCCATGACAAAAATACAAAACATGCATATGCCTCCACCACCAAACAAACATCCAAAGCATCGTTCCAAGTAAATGTCTTCACATTTTGTCATTTTTCTTTGATTGTTTTGTGATTTAATAAACAAAAATTCAATTGTAAATGAATCATAATTTAAATAAAATTATTATTTTTGTATGCAGATTGTCTCTCCTCCATCACAATGGTAGAAAACGAGGAAACAAATTCACATACAAGCATTAACCTTTAGGAGAACCCAAGCACAAAAACCTGGAAAACAAACCTATAAGTAAACATTATCCCCAGGGAGAATCTAGGCTCAGAAAGCCAGATAAAGAAACATTTGAGCCAATCAAGAAGCTTGGAAGAGATAAGAACGACATGGGAACCATCCAAACTATCCTTAGCCACATCCTTTAATAGCATCTACAAGTAGATTTGAACCCAAAATCCAATGGCATATTTTTCTGAATTTTGAAAAGACTCCATCTAACATCATATAAGGTGGACTATTTTTACACTTCAGTAGAATTGTGTCGGATATTCAACGACCCTAATGGTACTTCATAAATACAAAGACAATTAGTCGCATGACTGACATGTAAATTCAATGATATTCTGTCGAATCTCTCACAAATATATCGTCGATTAACTGACTTTAATTTCCAGGACTGTCTTCGAAAATGCAACAGTAAAAGTGTCAGTTAATCGGCCCTTAGTCCACCCAAACTATCGGTTAACCGACTTCTTAATCTAGCCACGATGTCGGTTAACCGATGACATAAGTGTTAGTTAACCAACATTTTGTATGGATTAAGAGGTCACTAAACTAACACCACAATCCCTCCAAACTGTCTCTTAACCAACAAGTATGATGTTGAAAATCGGACACAATACGGAAAAAAGGCTACACAAAAATGCGACGAGTCTCAATGGTTTAAAAAAGAATTATAAAGAAAAATGTTCACGATAATAGGATTTGAAACAAAAGGAAACAAATCCATGAAATCAATAAATGGATTGTACATGAGAAACTAATTCTAGCTTCAACAGAAAGTGTTTTTAAACATGGCTAAATCTTCCAGATTGATAGACTAGTCTACATATATTGCCTTTGGTATCAAGCCTGACAAGCTTAGGGATGTTTCTAGTGTTAGAACTTCTATTTTTATATAGTGTTGTTGTAAGAAAATTATTACTGATCATTAAATAGAGACTTGATGTATAGTTTTAGTTATGTGATGCATTTATAGATCATTTTCCTTGGTGAAAACATATTCTAGAGATTCTATAGGGAAAGGAATAAAAGATGACCTCCACATAGAAATTTTAGTGGCCCATCATTGCATGGGTCAAAATATATTGATATATCTTCAAAAACATCTAAATTATTAGGTATATCTATCAATTTCTTCATTATAATTCATTTTCGAAATTTCTAAACAATTCATTTTCAAGTTGTGTTTGAAATTGACTGTGTCTACACTAAAATGCAGTCCAAGTACCTTAATAGAACACTTTTGTCATTGCAACTCTGGTATTGAGTAAAGGGTATATCCATGTTTTCTAGAAGAAAAGATGCATCAATAACCCATGGTATATTATGCCTAAAATAGAGGTTAAATTCAATACTGGAAGTCTTGATTTCATTGCAATCACTTCAGGAGATGAAATTTTATTATTTACGAAAACCTGTTAAATATAATTTATGTGATCTTCTCTTTCTTCAAAATGTGCATTTTTGTTCAAGCTTGAATACCATCTGCATCTTTCTAAGAAAAGGAAATCCTAATTGACATTTGGATAACCAAATCCAATTTGAATCTATAATATTCTTTCAAGATGAATGGAGTGTTCTTCTCATGATAAGTTGGTTAAGAACATCGCTTCCAGAAAAAATAATTTCCCATTGGTTGGATCGTGTCCCATACTCCCATGTGATTTCCAAATCAAACATCTGTATCCAAACACTTCACCTTTGCAATGTAAGACGAAGATATAATTGTACTCATCATAAACTCAAGCTCAAAATGTTTTGGCAATTTCACAACTCCACATTACCTGCTTCATTGTTTAATGCTTCTGAGAAACCACATTGCTTGTATTTTGTAATTAAACCTTATTGCTAAACTATTATGAACTATGAAGAACCATCCACCCAAGCACTCAGTAGTAATATAGGTATGGGACTACCAAATTATTTCTAATTTGTTTAAGAACCATCCACCCAAGTACAAAATAGTAATATAAGTATGGAACTTCTAGATTATTGCTAAACTATTATGAAAAAAACCACCCAAGTACTTAGTAAAAATGGAATAATGGGACTTCCAAATGTCTTCAAACCTCATGAGTCATCATGTTCTATGATCTTTAACATTCCACTTCTTATTAACATGAATTTCCTTTCAATAAGTTGACCAGATCTTATCATAGATCTATTTCATCCGAAGTCCATAAATGGCTTCCGATAAGACCATTTCTAATTCTTCCAAATGTGTCCATGGACATCCAAGTTTAGCCTCAACCTTAAACAAACAATCATCTAGATCAATTATTTGACATATTGTTTTAAAAGTGGGCCAATCAATGGTTGAAGTCTATGAGACCAATTAATTGCTTTCCAAGATGGATATTTATTTGTGCTCTTGTCCCACAATTCAGTCCATGGATGAAATACTTTATTTTCCCATCATTTTCCTATGATTGAGGGAAGAAATAGAAGTCTCTTTCTTTCCATGGGGTTTTTTGAAAGATCATGGATTTATTCTAGCATTTAAAATTGTACTATTTTTTCCAAAAATACAATGCCCGGGAAAACAATCAAGTACTTAACCTCATTTCAAGGATGCTACATAGGTTAAACCCTATATTTTTTAGGTCACAAGGCTAGGTAAAAAAAGGATCAGTGCATGTGGGTGATATTTTGGTGTAACATACATGGACAATAATCAAACAAGTATATAGGATCAAAGAATTCAAAATAATGTGAGTTAACTTTATGCAAATATTAAAGATACCATGTTACGTATTATATTTCTATTGCATTTCAATAATTTAAAATTGATAATCTAACATAACTATAAAGAATAAAATATTTTCTAGTGTCTTTGAGGTTTTCTAGTAGTAAGAATTGGTATATTTTGGATGACTACCCTTATAAACTGGTTTCAAATAGTCTTTGTCTGTCGCCATATTTAATTTTGGGGAAAAACACTTCTACTTTCATGGGTGTGGAAGTGTACATGAGTTGTGAAATTCAGAGTAATGTGAACATAATATGCAATGAAATACATAATATGGCATGAAATGCACAATATTAACCTAATATGGAATGAAATTGGAAACAACATACCTCCCCTTATCACATATCATCCATTGTTAAGTTTGTCTATAAGTCCCTGTTGTGCCAAATCATTCAACCTCCATAAATATATACAAAATCAATACAAGCCACATTAGTACAATTATTTAATAGTCTAAGATGCATTTTGATGAGAATGCCAACATACCTTTATAATGCTTCCCATCTCCTTTTAAGCCTTCTTTTTAGACTAGCCCTTCAACATCCTGGATTCAAACATGGATTTACTCGATGAGAACAAACTAAAAATTTGATAGAACAAAATAACACTCATGAATAAGCTCCCCTTGGTTTCAATAAATAATTATTGGAGCCTTCTAATATTGGAGAAAACCTCCCTCATTCCGGAATAGTAACGAAGTCAATATTGACGTTGATGTTGATCTGTTTGATTGAGGGAGGTTTTATCCAAGATTAAACAAATACAGTAAATTATTATGACTGAACAAACATAGCCACATGAAGGAATAATATCTTATGGCCCCTCCCCCTCGCTCACATCACTCTGAATTTTCCATACTCAATGCATGTACTAGAAAAAAACTATTAAATCTATATAAAAAAATGTGGATATAATTTATTATAGAAAATAAGTATAGATAGTGTTTATTGTGTCACTTATTTTTAATTTTTTTTCTTTTTACATAATCAACAAGCAACTAATCTTCTACAACTTGTCGTTAAGTTCTCACCGCATCCACAACTTATCATATTGTCTTCCTAGCACAGTACTCACGACGTGGTTACTGCTGCAAGGGGTCGAGATTTGCTGCAATGATGTAAAAATGTTAAATTGATATATTATGATATTATAATAACAAGTTTTTCATTTAAATAAAATATTATAGAGGTGGTTTTTACATGATGTGAACACATCATGTACTTCATGTCCCTCTATAGGCTCATCTTGTATAGCATGAGACTCTACATTCTCTGCAGTTGAAAAACGAAAAAAGTAAAATTAATATTCACCAATTGTAATGCAACATTTTAAATTGTAGCATATGAATCCATTCATTACCTAGATTCTAAGCATGACATTCTATAGGTTGTTCTCCATCCTCGACATGAGGTGGATCATTAATTTCCTGCTCAAAATTGAGTCAATATTTAATTGCAAATAATTATAATGAATCGACTACACAAGTAATAATTATTTAATAAAATTCATTGATTGTATATACATTCATGCAAGATGGATCATCAGAATACTGTGTTTTCCCAAACAATCTTTTTTAGCGTTCAACATTAGCTTTAATGCTGTGTTGGAATCCAAGATTGAAGTCTCCCTCTATGGGAACTTCATCGAATCGATCGAGATGCATCTTTGCATAAATGCCATGAAATTACCTTTTAAATTTCAATCAAACAAAAAATAAAGTTGCAACTTATTTTTTGGATGTAATATTGATTTTTTATACTTACAATTCATGTTGCCAAATTGGAATAACCACAAGGGTCAAGCTTGTGTTGTTCAATTTTTCTTGTCTATCCTTTGTGGTATTTGGTGTGCTTGATAACCTATGAAGATGTTGAAATACGTTACATGTTTCATATTTGATCTAAAAATTTATAATAATAAGGTTTATAATTACATCGATGAAAGTATTGTATACCTTCCTATTCCTCATAGTAGATTTCCTTCTTTTCTAAAATCCCTCTCCTTTCCATCCTCTACTAGGGATTTAAACTATTTTGTCAGAATCATTGGAGGGCAATCATACCTAGGGTTCATTTCTATATGAAACCTAAATTGGTCCCTCGTAATTTTCATATGTTGGTCGAACTTCTTTAGGACCTCCTTTCTATTGAAGGTCTCGCTGCCAAACATACCAACCAAGCGATTAATGAGCTGATCTTTTAAATTTTTTGTTTGTTTATCCCACCTTGTGTGGATGGTGGGCCCAAATATCTCCAATGAGATATCATTTAGATGTTTATGAGAAACATAATTTCCTGCAAGATGATCATACCATCATTAGTTGTAAAACAATTTTTTTTTTATAATATTACAATAAAAATATAAACAATAACTTAAATAATGTATAAATACCTAGTATATTCTCTATATTTATGGGAACAATATTTTTTCCACCAAAAATGTTGTCTCTAGTATACCCATTCTAGTGACACCAGAAGACTTAAGAAATGCTGCTTGAGAATTATCATTGCTAATGTCTGCATCGACTCCTTGTTCTGTACCATTGATGCATGGAAAAAATGACACATGTGATGCATGTGGAGTCATATGCTCATGTGATAACTCTCCACGAGCATGACTAATACCAACGCCGTCGTCACCATTAGTGTGTGGGCGCAAAAAACACTGTACATACAAACAAATTGTTATTTCATGATCATATACACATACAAATTATAAAATCATAAATGAATTTATCTTCTTATTCAAGATCCTATAACTTACTTTCAAGGCCTTAGATCTCTTCACCAAAACATCAACCTTTGCTCTAATCTTGTTTGTCTATGGTGAAATGAATAGGAGACGAAAGATATTCTCATTAATTTTGTTAAGGTATTCTCTATCATTTTATTTGGGTCTAGAGAATATCCAATGTCATCATCATGCATGATCTCATACACATCTCAATTGATTTATTTGATGCTAGATCAAATGTTGAATTAGTAGCCTTCAAAAAAATTATAAAAAACATTACTAAAATAAAAGAAATATACTGAGGAAAACAACATAATGAAATAACATATTCCTCATGTTCAATTTCAAAAAATGCAATTACATATACCTCCTTCCTCTAGGATGATGTCTTCCGCTCCACAGCTGGGGCCTTTCCGTGATCATCACTCTACAACAAAATTGTAGAAAACATTTTCATAATGAAATCAATATACACAAGAAAAATAACTAACACAAAAAACATATTTTTTTTTTAACAGAAACAGAAAAGGGGGTTGTATTAACAGGCTGTGCACAGCCATTCATTACATATCCGAAGGGAGGTATATAGCCGGGATGGCTCATAAACAACAAACTGAACAGAGTCTATTTCCCAAAACAGAGAACACAAAATTGCTTCTGAACTGCAAACTAAACGAGTTGAAAAAACCCTCACAAATTGACTACATAACAGAGTGCAGAAAAACATCATTCATACAAAATGTTGAAAAGAAACCCCTTGCTAAACTGAGCGAAAGACAGACAAAGAAAATCAGTTGCCTCTAAGCTGACGGGGCAGCTGTACTGATTCCTCTTCCATGGGCTGGGAGGCTGAGGTGTTATTTCCGTTTACCCTGCTCTCCTGGTTCATTGAAACAAGCCTTTGGTGATCGGCTTCAATACGCTCAACTCTGCCCAACAGCTCACGCAGGTTGCTATCCAAATATTCGGTGCGGGCTCCATTGTCACTGACATCCTGAGAAATCCTGCAAATGGTCTCACTCAACCCCTTTATTTCCTTGGCTGAGTCTCTATTCTCCTTCACCCCTATAGCAGTCAGTTCATAAACCCTTCGAAGGTTCTTCATAAAGTCCTGCAAGCCAGGATTATTACCCATGTGTGCCATAATACCAGGGTCGGGCGGAATTGCCAGGCGAGACAGCCGATATTGCAATGCTTGCTGGTGACCAGACTCACTACCGTTGTCAACCTAAGAACCACTTTCCCAGAGAGCAGAAGAATAGCGAAGCGGGCAGAGGGCTAGCTGGGAGAGATTTCCATTGACAGAAGCTTGGGTTAGGGGCTGTGCCGGCCAAGAAGAAACCTGTGGGCTCCCAATTCCTATTGCATCAGCTTCTTGCAGGAGAAAGGGAGAGGCTGTTAATAGGCCCTCAGCTAAGGCTTGAGGCGAAATAATGCTGTAATTCGTCATGGAGACAGAGAAGGAAGAGCCTCGATCGTGCGAGGAAGAGAGACTCTTAATTGAGCGCCGGAGGGGAGTTAAATGTGCATCCATTGAGGGAAGGAAGGCAGTACACGCGGCCAACACAAAGGGCGAGACATGACGGAGAATTAAATGCTGGAGACCGCCAAACCGATGGAGGAGGTGACG
>LPNX010281477.1:276155-298419 GCA_001517045.1 Pseudotsuga menziesii
GTCATCAAGTCTTCTTCGTCTTCAAGTCATCTTCATCTTCAAGTCATCTGGATTTGGATCATCTTTCGATCTGGATCATCATAGAACATCATCACAGGATCTAGATCATCACTCGATCTAGATCATCATCACTCGATCTGGATCATCTCTCGATCTGGATCATCACTGCTGGATCTGGATCATCACTCGATCTGGATCTCTCAGAGTCATCATAACTGGATCTGGATCATAGCTCGATCTGGATTTCCACTAGTCATCATCATGTGTGTACTATCTCGTCATAGGAAATTCTACATAGCTAGCCCTTTTTCATGTTGGTTGTAGGCCTACTCTCCTGTAGGTCTTCGCCCAACACTTACATCTGACCTACTCGTCAGAAAGGCATGCCCAGCACTCACATCTGATCATGTAGTAAACTACAATCACATCAGAAAGGCCCAGCACTCACATTCACCAGTATGATAGGCACAGTCAACTATCATCTGTGAAATGGCTATGCACTTATATCTGACCTACTCGTTAGAATGGCACATTCACCCAGGCCGGAACACATCCTACCACAACGATGAATGACTTTCACCCCGACCAGAGCCCTTCCTACCACAATGATGAAAGATTTTCACATTCACCCAGGTCGGAACACATCCTACCACAATGATGAACGACTCTCACCCAGGCCGGAGCCCCTCCTACCACAATGATGAGAGATTTGTGCACTCACATCTGACCTGGTAGAAACTGAATCCTACACTCTCTGTCAGAATGGCCCCCAGTCCCAGACTAGGCTACCTAGTAATGGACCAGGCGCCTCCACTCTCCCGGAGAGTGGCAGTTGCCCTTACATCCGACCTGATCGTCAGAATGGCCAGCACTCACATCTGTCATGGGAGGAACTTAATCCTTTAGCCATGACCAGAATGGCTCTGCCCTTACATCTGACTTGCTCGTCAGAATGGCACAATCACACCTAATGATGGAAGACTCTCAACTCTAATGAAGAGATATTTCTGCACCTACATCTGACATGGAAGGAACTAAATCCTTTAGCCATGAACAGAATGGCTATGCCCTTACATCTGACCTGCTCGTCAGAATGGCACAATCCCACCTAATGATGGAAGACTCTCAACCACAATGAAGAGAGATTTCTGCACTTACATCTGACATGGAAGGAACTAAATCCTTTAGCCATGAACAGAATGGCACAGCCCTTACATCTGACCTACTCGTCAGAATGGCTCTCAATCTCAGCACTCATATCAGTCATGGAAGGAACCAATCCTCTCACCATGATGGAATGGCTCAGCCCTTACATCTGACCTGCTCGTCAGAATGGCTATGCATCTCAGCACTCTCTCTAGGAGGAAGCCTCGATCTGGAGGACACCAAGTCTCTGTCTGAAGTACTCAAACTTTATCCTAGCCAATGGCTTCGTCAATACATCAGCTATCTATTCCTCCATCGCAACATATAGGAGCTTCACTGCTCCTCTCTACACCATATCCATGATATAGTGATACTTGATCTCAATATGCTTCGACTTGTCATGGAACACTGGATTCTCTGACAACTTCACGCAACTCTGGTTGTCACAATGTATACAAGTAGCATCCAACTGGAGATCAAATATATCAGACAGTAGCTTCCGCATCCATACTGCCTCACAACTAACTGAACAAGCTGTGACATACTCTGCTTCAGCTGTACTCAGTGCCACATAGGATTGCTTCCTGCTAAACCAAGAGATCGCACCTGATCCCATACTGAAGCAACCTCATGAAGTACTCTTCCTGTCTATGGAAATGCCTGCCCAATCTGAATCAACATAAACCTCTAGGTTAATCTTCTGATTCGCATCGTACTTGAGGCTATAATCAACTGTACCCCTGCATTCTTTGCAACCATCAGGTGAACATGTCTCAATTTGTTCACAGCAAAGAAAATATCTGGTCTCAGGTACATCAAGGACCCAATCATCTAACGATACATCGTAGCATCAACCGACTCTAATGAAGCATCACTCAATAGCTTCATGTTCGATGCCATAGGTGTGGTCATGCAGTCCATCATCCTGAACCTCTTCAGGATCTCTACTGCATACTTCCCTTGTCCAAGGAAGATTCCATCTATACTCTACCACACCTCCATACCTAGAACAATAGTGCATCGACACATAACAGGAGCATCACTGGTCTTCCACCTTCAACCTTGGATCAAAGGTTGGAATCCACTTTACTCTCAGTAAAGCCTAGAGTCATCAGTAATCTGCCCATCCTGTCGTACCATGTCGAACCTCAAGATATTCTTTAGTCACTCCCTCTGAAGCGGAGCATCATACTCCCTCTGTCTTCCGTACTCTATGCACTGAAACATTCTGTACTAGAGTGACAAGTAGTATCCATCTAGGATCACCGGATACTAAGATCCTCTATCTAGAACTTCTTCAAAAGTTCATCTTGCACCCATCTGTGAGCTTGTCATCCTCTATCAACCTTGTAGCAAAGGTTAAGATATTTATCAAGCTCATCATGTATGTGTTATCCCATGGGTGTCTTCTGAACTCGTACAAGGCCTTCTTTCATTTGCACACATGATTATGCATGTCATGTGACTTCACTTCTATTAGCTGTAAATGTTTCTTTGTAGATTATGCCTTCTCTTCATGAGAAGCCTCATGCTACAAATATTTCTTCGTATCCCACGATGTTTCCATCTACTGCATGATGGAACTATGAAATTCTCTTCAGGTCTCGATACTACGCCCGGACATCATTTTTCTTGAACTGATCTTCCCTTTCTTCTTGGTGGCTGGAAGGTTCTGCATCAATGATGTCACTGCACTCGTCATATTATTCTTTGTCTGTGAACTGTCGTCACTTGTTCTTCGGTACAAGTCTTCATTCTTCTTTGCTTGTAGGCGATTATGTATGCGGTCTTTCCTACAATTCAAATGCATTTATATGGTTAGAAACATTTCATAAGGAATGTTCATATTGGCAAATACTTATGCATAAATATATGATCATGCAATTACTTTAGCCAATACAACATTCATCCATATCTCACTAAAACTTTCTAGATGCCTTCCATCTCTACTAGGACAACATTGGGATTGTGCACTAATCCAATATGTCAGCAAAGAGGTTTCATTCTAGATAAGTAGCAATGGAGAATTTGTATAGTGCCATGAGCTACTTACCCATCACATGCATATTAGTAGTATTGTGTCATTAATACAAACATCCTATCATGCATAATACAATAACTGAATATAAACAAATGCATAACAAAATAATATAATGAAATGACAATTGAATACTTATCTTTATTTGTTTCGAGGGTAGACTCCTTCTTGAGCCTTCATCTTCATCGTCTTCTTCATTCATAGTTGCATCGTTTCTTATCCAAATGCTGAGGTGGATAAGAGGTTCTTCAAGAGTTGAGTTCTTCATATTCCTCATTGCTTGAGGAAAGAGCTTGATCTTCAGTTGCTCCCACCTTCTCTTCTTGAGCTTCTTCTTCTTGTGAGTTCTCTTTCTGGAGTCTATTGAAAGTAATCAATTCCTTCTAGCACACATTCCTCACATGAATTAATTCCACGATCCTGGGAGGCCATTCAAGGTGGCCATCACCACTTCTGCATTCTTCACTGCTTCAAGTAGCTTGGAATTCTGGAAGACCTTCAACAGCTTTGCTTGCAATAGGTAGTGCTCTGTAATGCACATGTGCAAGCCTTCTATGCCAAATCTCATTTGGCTCTACTATGTCATGGATCAAGTCTTGTTCTGGATATCCCTTCAATTTGTACAAGCCTCCTTCTTGTTCTTCATTCACTACCACATCATCGATAGTCTTTCCTTTTTGGCCACATGATGACTTGACCATCTATGAATGCAGCCCGCATTCCTTTTGCATCAATGCTGAAATGGAGAGAAGGTTCTTCTTCAATCCTAGCACAAACAATACTTCTTTCATTGTTAGAGACTTACCAGAGTATAGCTTGTATGAAGATTCCCCACTACCTTTTATTGGACATTGGTAGTCATCTCCTAGTCATTCATGTTTTGATAGTCTCAGAAAAGATTCCTTGAATCCCGTCATATGTTTGGAATCCCCACTGTCTATAAGCCAATCATCACTTCCATGAATAATGTTACATGTGAGAGTTGATATCAGAACATATTCATCCTCGCTTGAAGAATCTTCACTTTCATATCTTGATCTCTTTCTGGATGGTTCATCATCCTCTGCAGCATGAGCATGATGTCTTATTTGGCCTTGACCAAGTTCTTCTTGTGAAAGGCTTCTAACCTCGTCTCCCTCTGAAACTGGAACCTCTATACTCATGTAGGTGTCCAATCCATTTTCTTCAGAGAGATCAAATACTTCCAGGCTTGGAATTTGTCAACTTCCACAAGCTTGTCACCAAGCTGATGTGATAGATCACTTTGAAATGAGAACCTCAAATGGAAATAGCAAAGGATTAGATCTTACCGATTTGAGGTGTCCGTCCTTGTCCTGGAGTTCGTTGATCTAGGGTTTGTCACAGAAAACCTAATTTTCAAAACTTGGAATATTTCAGATCTGATTGGATGAACAGATAGATCTCTTCAAATGGAGCTGTACAATGTACTCCTTTTCTGAAAACAGTGGAGGGAAACTCCCGGAACAGGAAGCTCTAATTTTCTGATTTCTTCTGCAGAAATTCCTGTTACTGTTTCTGTGATATCTCTGAAATTACTGATCCTCTGTGTCTGAAATTTCTCAATAAGGTAACCTTACATGTCTCTGATCCAAAACCATAGGTTTAATCAGAATTTGTTTCACCATTTTGGATTTATGATCCTTTTCCCAAGGTGTCCTGTTACAGGACTGTTCAGAACATCGAAGTTGAATGGCATGCCACGTGTCACTGGTTCATCTTCTGAGTCTGAATTTCAGACCACAGAAAGTACAGTCCGTGCCCTTTATAGAACATCTTCAGGAATTCCATTTGGACCTCTTTATCCCAAGATATTGCAGATATCCCCAGGTGTCCTGTTTATGGATGATTTCTGGAAGAGGATGGAACCCTAACTTGGAGAGATCATATCTCCCATAATATAGCGACTCAGAGGCTGAAATTTGGAAACAGTGTTCATAAGGATTTTATCTTCGGCCCCTACAATTTTTAGCTTCTGAGAATTCGCCAATATCGGAATATAGTGACTGTACCAAAACTTATCAGTTTTAGTATTTAGGGTTTCTCCTAGCTAGGGGTCAAACTAGGGTTTGACTTTCCCGGAGATTTACCCAACCAAATTTCTTGATCCAGGTCTCTAAATTTAGGTTTTGATGAGGAGAACAATCCTATTCTGGTCTCACCCAAAAATTCCTCTTCTGTAGAAAGCCCTAATTTCCACATCGAAACTGAAAATGATTGAAATTGAATTCCGCATCGACAGAAAGATGCACCCTTCAATGGAGAGACATCCTAGCATACTTTTGCTGAAAATCAGTGGAGGAAGATCCACAAACTAGGAATCCCTAGTTCCTATAGCTGCACAATGTCTTCTTCTCAGGTTAGCTCTGATACCATGTTAGTTTTTCAACATTTAAGCATTATGTTAAGATCTTTTCACTAAGAGAATAACAAGCACAACAATCACATAAGAACATCACAAGAGACAAGAGACACAGAGCTTTTAGGAGGGGAAACCATAAATGGAGAAAACCCCTCAAATTCCTCTAAGATAGTATCACCACAACATGTGATCCCAAAACAGTAAGATGACCTCCCAACACAACAACAGCCTTCTGTCTTCTGTCAAGCCAAAGTATTTCCTTCTCCAAAGGTGCGCCACACTTGAGAGAGCAAGTGATGTAATGCACAAGTGATAAATAGAGAGACTCTCACTCTCTATTTATATTCTTCCGTTGACTTGAAGTGCACTCAACCATGTAGGATTAACTTACAATTACTTACTCGAGCCTACACCTTAATTAGTGTATAATAACCCAAGTGCCCCGAAACTGCGGGGACTTACCTAATGACTTGACAACACTTGTTTACATTAATAATCCTCCCGATCGGAACATCGGGGTAAGACAATATGACTCAAATACATAATAGAAACATCCCGGAATAAACATCAGGTTACAATATATAAAATATATATAAGAATACATTCCGAAGTTACATATACATCAACACCTTCTTAAATTAGTTTATTTTATTATATCATGGGTAGTGCAATTTAGATGGATTTGACATGTGTTATGAATTTATCTTGACTTGTACGTGTCAAAAATGTCATACATTACCAATTTTAATGTTTTAGGCAAATTGTAAAGACGGTAAAATAATTAGTTTTAATTTAATACAAGTATTTACTAATAAAATTTAATCATTAATATAGTATAAGTTTAATTTAATAAAAGTATTTACTAATAAACTTTAATTTAACATTAATATGGTATAAGTTTAGTTTAATAAAAGTATTTACTAATAAACTTTAATTAACGTTAATGTGGGGCATTACATACACCCACCCTTCAGGAAACTTTGTCCCGAAGTTATGGTTAAAATAGTGATACAAGGTACTTTTCAGGAACCTTCGTCCTGAAGTTATGGTCAAAATAGTGATACAAGGTACTTTTATAGGTTTAAAATAATTCAAGGTACATTTATAGGTTCAAAGCAATTCACAATTACTTAGTTAACCTATCCAACTATTTAAATATTTCATACTAGCGTGCATGTGTGAGGTTTGCATGCATGGCCAGTACATGCACAGGCTACACATGTACTATAGCAAAAACCCCTAAATTCTGACTAATACAATTAATATTTCACGCAACATGAACCACACACAGATATAATATAATTTCTTGTGACATTCGGAGTTATTTAACAATTATGTTGTTATTATTTAGTTAGTTAAGATTGGTACCTACCCTCACTAGTCCGGTATCATAATTGTCCAACCTTCAACCATAATAACTAAAATGTCCACCCATCCTAACCTACGTCTGCATCCTCCCTATCCTTCCTCTGCTAGTATAGAAGTGGTTTTCGGCTTCACCGACCTGACCACATAAGAACCTGAGAGCGATAGCGTCAGTTGAACAGTGGACCTAGCCTCTCCTAGCAGGCATCCGACCATTGTCATCACAACAACATGGGGAGCATGTCTCAGCACGGCCCTCCCACGACCTCGGGTACCCGACCGTTTTCATCTCAACAACATGGGGAGCGTGTCTCAGCACTGCCCTCCCATGACCTCGAGTATCATAAAAACATAGGGTGGAACACATCCATCCCTCTTAACATCCTGGGTCTATATACCCTTATCAAAACATACTTTGTTGCTATCGAGATTATTGGTCTGTGTCATCGTATCATCAATTTTGGTAATCAAGGCTCTTCTGCAGAAATATGTACTATACCACTCTTCATATAAAGTATCCATTTATTACATAGCCTGTGTGTCCTACAGATTAGTACTTGGAAAACATACATTCATAATAACATCTCCATTCAATCATCAGTTGGTGCATATTATCAACAACATTTCCTTTCATTGTATAACTCATTAAATTGATCACATCATGGGTCGATATCCATACATCATTTATATCTATTACATTTATCAATGATGAAAACATACACTGTATTTATGAACAAAGGAACATCATTTATATCTATTACATTTATCAATGATGAAAACGTACACTGTCTTTATGAACAAAGGAATATCATGATAACTATAACATAGTAACCTCACAATCACAATCAATGTATCAACATAAGCATAGTAACATCTTAGACATAGTCGCGTCATCTATCATGTCATAAATATGGTTTACTCAGTCGAACTGAGTCCAATGTTTACTAAGAAAATTAAAATGCAACATGTCGACATGTCTAGTCAAATATGGGCATTACATTAAAGAAACTTCGTCCCGAAGTTATTGTTATGCATGATTATAAGAATATATTATTATGCATAATATAGGTGTCTTACTACTAGAATTCATTAGTTATGGTAGTCCCACTTGGACCTTTACTTGATCAACCTGTCGATGTCATTTTACTATTTTACTTCTTTTATCACCTAATTTACCTGAAAAACATATCCTAGTAACTACTTATGTCCTCCTCGAGGATCCTCATTTGTAACATGCATCAAGGTTCATTATACCCTACTAGATTCTCATCAACAACAATTTATACAGTGTTCTATAGTCTTGTTCTTGTTATGATTCATAAGAATATGTTATTGCCCAAATATCATTTATTTTTATTCTTCGTTTTATTATTATTAAATTATTATTCTTTTTATATAGGGCTTGTTTAGGAATTGAATTATTTGTTGAATCTCTCTCTTTATACGACTTATGATCTCATAAATTTACACGGCTTACGACTTTTTGGGCTCCATATTGAGAGTGGTCTAGTGTCTTAATAACATGAATTCCACTATGTTTATTAACCAACTCCCATTTATCAATAAATTTTCTTAAAATAGAACTTCTTACACCATGAGTGTCGCATTATACATAGAATACTTACAATTGCACTACTTATTTCTTGGTAATTTTAATAACGTAATACACTTCTATAATATGAAGTTTAATTGTTAGTTTGCACGCTTGTCATATCGTTTTCTACGACAATATCTGAATTCCATTTATACGTTCATCTCCTTCTATACTAATTCCTATTAATAGTCCTAAAACAATTTTCCCTTTTGTACCATTCATTTACTGCTAACGCTCTTCAATCTACTTTAGTTATTACATATTTTTACCCATTGATATCATCATTACTTTCACACCTCTTAGTCACTTATTAATTACACAACTAACCATTCTATTGCACCACTCCCTTTAATGCTCATCAAAATGTATCTTTAGCACCTTTAATGTTTTCATTAATCCTTGTATATCAAGTTTACAATATAAGTAATCTTTATAATAATGCAATCGCTTGGGCATCCTAGGAATGTTGACATACTATCTCTAGATAGGTACTTCATACAACCATGTGATCACCACTCCTAACATAGGGTATCCTTACAAGACGAATGGAACTATTACGTAACATAATCTTTTGTATGCACACTAGGAAACACAGAACTAATCAGGGGACATTCTTATTAACTCATAATCAATCAACATCCTCCTTAGAGTACATTGTATTTAATTATAATGTGGAATTAGTTATGCATACTCTTTCTATCCCCTTCCTCTGTAGTGCTAAACATTACAGAGAAATGGACCTAGTGCTCTACCCGTTAGGCAGAGCACTACAGGCTGAGGGTCTCAATTAGTCTTATTTAGTTCCATGAATGGTGTACTATAGGCTCCCAGATGTTGTTGCGCATGGAAGTGAAAGTAAGGGATCGAATATACTTACCTAAATGCAGTGAAAGTAAGGGACAACCTTACTAATGCCGTTGAGCGAGGTGCCATTGATGTTCCTTGAATGCGTTAACTTTACCTTAATGGGTATGGTTATTGACTGGGTGATCCTGATGATTCTTCTTTACCGAGTGGTAGTTAAAGGAATATTGCTTCTGCACAGGCGATCTGCGAAAATAAGGTAATTGCTCCTGCGCCTTAATGGGCTACTAAATCCACAGCTGCGTCCTCTACTAAAGGCTCTTGGTCTCCAACTGGAATGGGATCTATTTATATCTTACCATAACGTTCTCATCATTTTTGTCTTGGTCACTTTGAATATTAGTCCATTTTTTTTATTTTTTTATACTGGCCATGAGAACAAGGGCATCATCAACTACTTTACTTAGCCCTATCTGCCACTTTTGGTTTTACATCCCCCCCCCCAAAAAAAAAAGTATTCACCTTATGTGGGTATTATTATACATGCTTATTGAAATCCTATTTTGTTTCTATGCCTTTATTTGATTTACCTTTTATATTCTCTATGTTATTTTAATGAAGAGTTTATTGATCCCTCATGGGAGAAAGGTCATTTCAATCTTCTACTATATATTCATATAGTAATAATGCATATAATCCCTATATTATGGGTATCCAAGAATATTTACCCTTACGTACTCTTACTTCAAGTGTTTTTAGGTCCTATAGTAAACGGTATAGTCTATTTTACACTCCTCTTTCTTTTCTTTTTTTTTTTCTTTTTTTTTCTCTTCTTTATTTATTTATTTATTTATTAAGGGCTACTATTGGTATAATATATGTAAGTACATTAATTATCTTGTCCACCATTGTAATCAGTGTTAGAAGTATGGTAGTTTAATTAATGCTCCATGTCATTAGTTAGTTGCATTAGTCCTTTTTTATTTAAGATTTTGATCTCATTGGTGCAATAAATTTCCCATGAATACATCTAATGACCATAAAGATTTGATAGCTACCACTAATTCTTTTATGAAATGGGTGGAAGTCATATTTCTTATCTCCTTTATGATAAATCTTATTACTAGCCGCTTCATTCATAGCCATATAATTTAAAATTTTTCTGAGCATTATAATTATAGATAATGATACAAAGTTCCATTAAAAACTATTGAGAGAGCTCTAGGGTAGATATGAAAACACCCAAACATTATGTATACTTTATTATCTATAAGGTAATGGCCAAGTGAAGTCCAACAAAAAGACATTGCTATATATATTTAGTTGCATTATAAAGTCTTCTAGATAAGATTGGCATCTACAACTTAATGTTGCGCTTTAGGCTTTCTATGGTTCTGTTCACACTCATGTTGATTCTATTCCTTATTTGAGTTTGTATGGGAGGATATCCTTTTCCTTTAGAAGTATTAGTCTTAGTCTTGTATCTTATAGTCTTATTACATAATATTATTAGTTATGAAGATCAATATGAATATGCTATCATCATATTAAATTAGAGTTAAAAAAAAAAAAATGCTTGCGTGCTTTATCTATTTTGACTACGACCTTGAAAGGATTATTAAGAAATTGATTAGTAATGACCTTCCATATAGTTTCCTGAACTATTCGCCCTAAGTGCATCTCCTGGGTATTTATCTACAAGCTAAACTACAATTGGTGTTTCCACGGGTGAAGCTTTTGCTTAAAAAGAGACTGGCTACGGATCTTCATTAATTTGGCTTATGCTTCGGATGGATAGAGAATCGTTTCGTTCCACTCCTTCCACTCAGTCATAATATAACTGAACTTGGATATTTCACCAAGCGAAGAAGGGTGGTGACTATGACTAGTATTAATTACTATTAGGGCTATGTATATTTAACAACTAGCTTTGCACCTGTCTCGCTCTCGAACTGCAACTATAAATGGAACCTTTGTTTCTGTCCTCACCTATTAGCTTGATCAACTGGGTAAACCGTATATACTGCATCTTGCTCAGAATATATAGGTTCTTTAACAAGCTATCAAACAAGGTCTAATTATCTATTTTATCTACACCGGTGCACCCAATATGTTCTGTCTCGTCAAATCTCCACGAAGTAATGAGCTTATGCCATTATGTTCTTGCTGTTTGAATTAGAATGGGAATGGGTTCGATACCCCGTATATCCATTCCAGGAATAATGTCAAAATTTGTTTTTAAAGCGAGTCAAATCGTAACTTTACGTTGCCTTATATATGCAAAGTTTAAAACATAATAAAATTTAAAAAGCGTAAAACTTATTATATGTTTTTATAAGAATTAAAACATTATAAAACTAAAATAATTTCAACCTTAGGCATTATACCTTATTTGGTATTCACACTGTGCATGACGGCGGCCACGCGGCTCGTGAAATCAAGGTTAAAGCCAGCGTATTTTCCTTATCTCCCACGCAGCCCCATACCCACGTGACTTGAGGCTGCATGCGCCCCACCTGTCCACCAACATGCAGCGGGAGTCCTCCCACACCCGCCTTCAAGAAATCCTTCGTTCTCACCCGCGCGCAAGGTCCTTGGCCTGCCCAGAAAGGAATCCACGGTCCTTGCATTGGTAAGGAAGGAAATTACAGATGAGGCTGATCGAATTACAGGGCGTTCAGGCAAGTCTCAAGTGCCTGTTCTTCTGCCTTCCATATATGCTTTTAATTAGCACAGCCTGTGAACTCAAGGATTCTTTCCCGGTAACAGCTTCTACATGATCATTTATAAAAATGGCGATTACCTTATTTCGCAGTACTAGGAAGATACAAACGAAATGAAATTTAGGGCAGGACTTGTAGCAGTATGGTGAAATAAATAGGTTGGCTTTCACGCTCAAATGCTGTGGATGGACTCCGTTGGAAAATACACGTAATGGGTTAGAGGGTGAAGCAGAGTAATTTTCGACATGGAAATCGCAGCTGCCAGTTGGAAATTCCTCCGTTCGGCAAACATTTTTGCAATGGTTTAGAGGGTGAAGCAGAGTATTTTCTGTTGGCGACATGGAAATCGCAGACGCATCTCATATCATTTATTAAAATGGTGATTCTTTTAATCTGATTAGAACGCATTTTCAATTGTTTCTGTTGGGAAAAGCTAAATATTCCCGAGATAAATTAATTTATCAGTACAGTGTGATTTGTCCTCTTTTAACTATACATTTACTTAGATTCGGAGATTATTCATTTTTCAGTTCTCTATGATTTCATGTTAAATTTTACTGGTAGAGTCAGAGATTTAAATTTTTTATTTTTTGTTAGAATCAGAGATTTAATTCATTTTCGGTACTGACAGCAAAGTCTGCTGCGATATTAAGAGGGTTTGTCAATCCGGCCCAGAAGAAATTGGAAAAAGGAACTTCATTTTTTTCTTTCTTTTAGTATTGTGAGATTTAATATAGAATACAATACGTATTTCTAGGAATTATGAGATGAAGCGTTACAGTTTCGATCTTTAAAAATTTGTACTTTACAATATATTTAATTTTTAATTATATTCTAAACACTTTTGTAATAATATTGTTTATTTTATCTTCAAAGAACAAAATTTATAAATTACCCCTCTCTATGAGCAGTTGAGTTGCTCTAAACTACTGTATAAACTACTGTACGTTTATAATTGCCGGAGCAATACGTAGTAGAAAGTAGTAGGTTTATAATTGCCCCAGCAATACGTAGTAGAATCAATTGGAAGATAAATAAGCAGTGATTAATTTGTATTTCAGTATCAATTAGGAACAAAGTGATGTATTCTTGTGTGCTTGGCGCTAGGTGTTTTGCACATTCGGCCTTCTGCCACTTCCACCTGTAGCATCACAATGATTATAACGAGTAGCACCAGCACAAAAGAGTGCTTACTCGACTGCTAACTCGCCATTATCAATCTCCTTATCTTTCTTACACTGCAGAGGCTTCAAAGTTGAAAGTTTTAGTGAAGAGCGATATATTTATTTTCAGTGCAGTCTGTTATTTAATTAATTTATATATATATATATTCTTAACCAGCCCGTAGCCATGGCCATGGAATCAAAGGTGACTTTGAAGAGCTCTGATGGAGAATTGTTCGAAGTCAATGAGGCCGTCACATTCGAATCACAGACAATCAAGAAATTGATCGAGGGGCGCTGTTTCCTTGTCTCTTTCACCTTAAGTTTCCTTCAAAAAAAAATATTCTAATACAACGCTAGTGGTGATATAATAAATATGCCTACTATTGGTCTTTACCTACCTTAATCTCTCTACCTTATAAAGGAAGTCTCTTTTCAAGCTTGCTACAGGGCGGATAGGATCTTCTGTAAAAGCTGCGGAGGGAGAAAGAGACAGCCTTTTATGTTTTATCGACCGGACTGACCTTTTATTCTATCTTTTCCTCTTTGATTAATCAGCCTACTCCTGCATACACGACGTTTATCATCAGATAATTTGGTGATACCATTTTGTTCTAGACATGGTCATGATACCAAATTATATAGATCATAATGAAGGTATTAAAGAAGGTCATGGTTTATTTTCATGATTTTCAGTTTTATGATATATATATATATATAGGGGATTTTTTTTTTCATTTCTACTCAAATTTTTGCATAACAACTCTAGTTCACTTTTCTGTATGCTCGTCTAGCTTCAACGCACCGCTTGTCCAATCAGAGCAGCTACTCTGTGGAGGATGTCCGGTCTCCAGTATTAAGAGGAAGCCGAGGTAATCAAACCCAAATAATAGATGAGTCCATTTTGGTCTCAAATGGAAAAAAGTTTTCTTGCCCTTTACTTAAAAAAATAGGTTTCTTGCTTAATGGCATCCCTTTTCTTGCTGTAGTAGTTTGGAGCGGCCACCGCTATTCCACGAGGATCAGAAGCACGCAGACAAGAAGCTAGCTCTTTGAGGATGAAATCAAGGCCTGGGATCGTGAATTCAGTACAGTCGATAAGAACACTTTGTTTTCCCTTGGGGTGGTATTCTTCCTTAAACCCTCATTTGATCCGGAATTTTGACTGTTCTTACGTAATAATAATTCAGGGAATTGATAGTTATGTAATAATTCGGTGAATTCGACTCTTCAGGAAAGAGTATGCACACCAGTATTTTGGATATTAGTCTCTACACCAATTGGTTCGATTTCTAGTCCTGTTTGTTTCTTACACCCTGCTAAATGAGGGGGTAGGTTTTACAATAAGACCGCCCCTTAGCTGCATAAAGTGCTCTAAATAAATATCCTATTACAACTAATACCCTTGAGAGGTGCGAAAGTGACCTAAATGTACTTCGTGTATATATCCTCATTAATCACCTATATTAATCACCTATAGGACCTCCTTAGATAGGGTAGGAGGTTACTTAGAGCATGTAACGAGTCCTGTAATTTAGATATTATAATGTCTACATTCTATATCAGTTTTAAGTACATACACTTTATATATATGAATTCTTCATTGATTCTATTTTGTTTGCATGGAAGCCCTTTTTTTCCAAAGAAATGCTTGCGATTAGGCTAGACTAAATAATCCCAACAATCACAGTATGCTCACATAATTTCTTATTGTACAACTCTAAAAATTAACTTCATTATTTATGTTTTTTTTTTTTTTCCATTCTAGAATATCAATTGCGAGCCCTTTGGTTCCAGATTTGGAACTTGGCTCTGATACCATTCTGTAGTGCTCTACCTAACCGGTAGAGCACTCTTTCCCTCTCTCTCAGGGATGTTCTCTATCAAGACAATTTAAATCATATTACAAGTTTATATCTAGGTCTGTACTATTAGTTTTGTAAACACATGAATGTAGAATTATGAACCCTAAACATATTAACGTAGAAATAGGATCTGTACAAGTTTGAAAAAACATCATAAATTTTATTTTTGT
This sequence comes from Pseudotsuga menziesii, assembly GCA_001517045.1. Classification (NCBI taxonomy): domain Eukaryota; kingdom Viridiplantae; phylum Streptophyta; class Pinopsida; order Pinales; family Pinaceae; genus Pseudotsuga; species Pseudotsuga menziesii. Next base: position 291,404 of record LPNX010281477.1, read on the forward strand.
AAACTAGACAACAATACTATACATAAATTTAAAATATACTTATGTGGAATTGAAATACCTGGGGCCAACGGTCGTAGTAAATCCAAGATTTTGCTGTAGACTTGTAGGCTCCTTTCTCTCCAATATTTCCATCCAACCAACCGAGCCTTGATTAACAACATGATGTGCCACCCTGCTGACCAGCTCTCATCATGTGCTGGCCCTAGGAAACCCATGGGTTTCCTAGCCCCCGAGCCCACAGGCCAATAATACCGAGAGCATCTTCCTCTCCAGTCTTAATCTTCTGAGTTATTTAAAGATATTCTCCTCCTTGAGTTGTCCCCCTCCTCAAGTTTTTTTTTCTCTCCATTCCCCTCATGCAGAGTCTAATTTCCCCCAAAAATCCAAACTTCTCTCGCCCCCCACCAAAATACTTCCTTCCTCCTCCTTATACCTCTTTCCCCACCGCCTTCCTTCTTAAATTAGTTTATTTTATTATATCATGGGTAGTGCATTTTAGATGGATTTGACATGTGTTATGAATTTATCTTGACTTGTACATGTCAAAAATGTCATACATTACCAATTTTAATGTTTTACGCAAATTGTAAAGACGGTAAAATAATTAGTTTTAATTTCATAAAAGTATTTACTAATAAACTTTAATTAACATTAATATAGTATAAGTTTAATTTAATAAAAGTATTTACTAATAAACTTTAATTTAACATTAATATGGTATAAGTTTAGTTTAATAAAAGTATTTACTAATAAACTTTAATTAACGTTAATGTGGGGCATTATAGGTTTACCAGGAATGTTGAAAGAATGAGCTCGTCTCCATCATCTGAAACTGCGAAGAGAACCTGCACAGAGTAACCATTTCAATGCTTAAAATATTTTTTAAAATAAATTTTAAATATCCTTCTTTAAAAAAAAAGAAGGAAATGAGGATAGGACCTTACCTGCTAACGCTTTCAGTTTGTAGAAACCAAGAATGCAAAACCCTTGGGCCATTTCGTGGGCACTTTGGAAATCCTTCACCTCAGTAACTATTGCGCTGTAACACCCAAAAACCATAAGTCACATTTGGAATGGAATGAACAGAACCCCAACCTAAATGAGGGACACACTCAACTTAAAAAAACTATTCTCTAGACTGATGTGGAACAAGACTCATAGTCGTTATCCTGGTGAAGGAATTTTTTCCCACGTGTTTTACCACAGTAGCCTTTAACACTTAAAAAACCAAGATATTTTTCTTTACAAGATCCATCTCATAGTGGAAATGAGAAAAACTAGATGTCAATAAGGACTAATGGCGGCCACAAGCTCACAGCTCGGCCGCACTAGTCGAAAGAAGCCTCACTCTCTCGCAAATGAAGTTTAGGGAAAGATCAAAGTCAACTTATCAATTTGTTTGGTCCTCCACGTGTCCTTCAATATTTTTCATGAGCGTGGGTAGAAGTTCTATAGTCACATATGTCGTTTCAAATATGCATAAAAATTATTACAATCAAAATAGTAATCATTTATACATTATAACTTTGATTACCATTGATAAAATATACGTCGATCTATTTTAATGCCTAGTTTATAAACTATAGAAACAAGAAATGATTTTCTTTTAGGGTAAGCTTATGGGTCAAAGTGAGGTAGTTCTTTTATTAACTATGTTTGATGAAAAATGTGTAAGAGACATAATTTTTTAATGTTAAAGTATAGTAAGAAGGAGATCTAATGATTCCTAGACTTAGTCTTTTGATTTGTTAAAGAGTTGGAAAGTAAAATGATAATTAGAACCAAACCAATAACAAGATCTCCTGTGTCACATAAATCAACAAACTTACCTCAAGAGTTTATTAGACATCCTTGTGTAAAAGGTGTGGCTTTAGCTAATGGGTACACCAGGAAATTTAGGTATAAGATACAATAAAAAAAAAATTAAACTATAAACTTGAAGTGTTTACAAAGCATTCTTCCAACTAGAATTAAAATCTTGACCCATTTCTTAAATGCAATGTGTTTTTGGAAATCCTATTAAAATGCAGTCCCTAGACCCATATAAGAATCTCAGTGTAAACCTAGAATCCTAATAATGAGTAAATAAATGGAAGTAAAAATGGGTTTTGGTTTTTTATTGAGAAAACATTCTTTATAAAACCCTAGAACAAGGATATAATGTGATATACACCAAACGTTGTTGAGTGATCTGAGCAGTAAGCTGTGAACTTTATTTCTTTCCATATAAACTCTAGATTTTAATTAATGTAAGCAAGAATACAAGTGCTCATTAGAATTGCAATCATAATCATCCAAATGATTTGATGTCATTTTGATAGTATTTGACTATGCAGTTTTAACCCATGCATATGTAGTTTTTTGTTAACATCCTTGCGGAGTTTGACGACATAATCAAGATCCATGTTGGCTTTTCTGGAGACAGGATGCTATTAAACATTCTAAATATAGCATCATAATCATGCTAGAGAAGTATCTTCTTGAGTTGAATATAAATATTATGTTTACTAGAACATATGCTTACCTGTTAAAACCTGTAAAGAACCATCAGTCCCACTGTGTTAAATTTAAGCTAGGTAAGCCCCAATTTCAGATAAGAAACTTTCCCTACTTGACAAAAGAAATAAATAGTATACCTAGCATCAGTAAAATACAAGTTTCTTTTCTACTTTCTAGAAAAATACAACTGCTAAGTTGAAAATAGTACTAACACAGCTTTTAAAGACAAGCCTCTAGATTATACCAAAATCTCATAAAGAAGCAATCCTTGTTTCTATTACAAATTGTTTTATTATCTGTTAGCAGTTAGTGATACATTAGCGGTGACATTTGACATTTTATGTCAAATGAAAAATTTTAAATTTTTACCATTTTTTGAATTATTACATGTCGTATCAGAGCACAAGGTTCAAACAGTAGGCCTGAATGTAGCTCAACTTGCTTATGTGGAACAGTAAATTAAAATAAACATGTTGATGTTGTTTTCTTTTGAATGATACATCCAGGGAATTTTATTTCTAAGCTAATGATAGGTATGGATAGATTGGAAGAATATGCGGATGAGGAGTCTCCTTACACTAAATGAAATAATTTTCAAAAAGAACCGATACAAGAAGAGATAACCAATAATTCTTTCGAACTAATACAAACAATTAAGGAGCTAAAAACAGAGATGGAATCGGTTAAGAAAGAAAACGAGACGATTCTGAGAGCTCAGGAAGAGCTAAATCATATTTTAATGGAAATATTTCATACTGAGGAAAAAGATAAAAGAACTGAGTCTAAAGATATGGGTTATCAGCATAAAGATAAAAATATGAAACAAGTTAAAAATGAAAGTAGCTCATCTTCTGAAGTATATGGTGATTCACATAAACAAAAATTCCATTATACTAGTGACAGTAGTGAAGATAATCACCATAATAGGAAGAGAAAATCTATGGGGAATTCAACCTTACGAGACAATATATGGGGAATTCAAAAATATCAAGCCACCAACCTTTAATGGAGAAACTGAAAAGGGGGAAGAAGCAGAATCCTAGCTATCTCGGATGAAGAAATACTTCCAAATTTATAACTACTCTAATCAACTGACAGCCAGGATGGCTATTTATAATATTACAAGAAAAACAGATATATGGTGGTAGGACTTAAAAATAGTAAAAAGTATAAGGGAGAAAATATAGATTGGACTATACTTAAGAAATATTTCAAGAATAAATTTTTATCTGAACAGTATTATGAAGAAAGGGCTAAGAAATTCTACGAGCTAAAATTGGGAACAATGAATATGAAAGAAATAAATAGAAACCTAAGGTACAACAGTACAACGGATTCCCAGCTAAATGGACGAGAAAACTAAGGTACAACGGCTTCCCAGCTGTTTACCTTATCATATAAAGCACATAATTGATTATGACAATTCAAAAAATTTAGAAGAAGCAATGAGAAAATCAAATTTTTGTTATGAACAAAATCGTAAAAAGGAAAGTATGAACAACTGGAAGGCCAAAAGGAATAATAAATTTGAATAGAAAAAGAAATATTTTGTGCCTAATCGAAATTTTAAGAATAGTAACACCAGAAATTTTTCTAGTAAAAATTTCCAAGGGAACAAAAGTAATTCACAGACCAATCCAAATAATCAAAGGAATAAAGAATATGCTAACAACCACAGTAACTTTACAAAAATTTTGAATGAAAGGAACCCATAAAGTGTTGGGAATGTAATGGTCTGCATTATGCATCAGTTTGCCACAATTAGAAGAACAATGTTAGCAGCATACACATAATAGAGGAGGAGATGCTTGTTGGTGATCTAGCGAGGACAAAGCCTAGGATCAATGCAACATTAGAGAATTGACAAGTAGATTATCAAACTTCCATGGTGGAAGTGGAATGTAAGATAAATCAAATACCTATATCTATTTTAATTGATCCAGGAGCTAGTTTAAGCTATATTTCTCCCATTTAGTAGAAAAATGTAAGCTTTCACTTGAAAAGTTTGCAAGATCTTGGTTAGTTCAGCTAGCTACTAGTGCAAAGAGAAAAGTAATTAGCTTTGTTAAGAATTGTGCAGTAACTATGGATCAATTTGAAACCTCTGTTAAGCTCAATGTGTTACCTTTAGGTTCATATGATATGTTAATTGGTATGGATTGGTTAGAAAAGCATAGGGTGGTCCTGAATTTCTTTGATAAAACCTTCACTTGCATAAATAGAGATGGAAAGTTAATAAATGTAAAGGAAATCCCTAGGAAAACAGCCGTAAGGTAGATTTTTGCTTTGCAGCTTAAGAGAACTATTAGGAAAGGTTGTAAATCTTTTGTCGTAACAATAATTAATGAAGAAAATACTAACAACATAGATAAATTAAAACTGGAAGAATTTCGATTCTAAGGAAATACTCAGATGTATTTCTGGAAGAAATTCTGGGACTCCCTTCAAAATGGGAATTAGATTTTACTATTGAGCTGGTACCTGGTGCAGTGCCAAGCTTAAAAGCCCCTTATCAGATGAATATACTGGAATTAATTAAACTTAGGTCGTAATTAAAAGAAATTATTGATAGGAATGACATTAGACCAAGTGTGTCTCCCTGGGGGGCACCTGTCATCTTTGTTAAGAAGAAGTATGTAACTCTACGACTATGCATATATTACCGTAAACTAAATAAAATGACTATCAAGAACAGAAATCCATTACCTCGAATAGATGATCTATTTGATAAGCTACATGGAGCCATGGTTTTTCAAAGATTGATTTACAATCTGGATACCTCTAGGTCTGAATCAAGGACGAAGACATCTTTAAAACAACTTTAGGACTCGATATGGACATTACGAGTTTGTTATTATGCCATTCGGGCTTACTAATGCTCCAACTATTTTTATGTGTCTGATGAATAATGTAATGCACAAATATCTAGATAAATTTGTTTTCATATTTATTGAGGACATCTTAATTTACTCAAAGACTAAAGGGGAACATAAAGAACACTTAAAAATTGTCTTACAAGAGTTACGAGAACATCAAATTTATGCAAAATTTAGTAAATGTGACTTCTTTAAAGATAAAATTCAGTATTTGGGTCATGTGGTGACTAAAGAAGGGATTTCTGTCGACCTTGAAAATATAAAGGCAATCAAAGATTGGCGAGTCCCAAAATATGTAACTGACGTTCGATCATTCATGGGGATTACTGGTTATTATTGGAGATTCATCGAAGGGTTTTCAAGAATTGAAAATCCTATAACCTCTTTGCAGAAAAAGGGGAAGAAATTCTATTGGAATCAGAAGTGTGAAGACAGTTTTAAAAAGTTAAAAACATTATTAAGCACCGCACGAATTCTAAGAATTGATGATCTTAATAAAGATTTTATAGTATGTATAGATGCATGCAATGACATCTTAGGTGGAGTATTAACTCGGGAAGGACACATCATTGCTTATGAGTCTAGGAAGCTAAAGGTTCATGAGACAAATTATGTGACCTATGACTTAGAATTAGTTGTTGTCATGCATGCCTTAAAAATGTGCTGGCATCATTTAATCGAAATAAAATTTATATTGATGACAAATAATAAAGGATTGAAATATCTGTTGGATCAACCTAACTTGAATGCTAGGCAAGCTAGCTAGCTAGCTTTTCTGAGTGAATATGATTTTGAAATTCAACATATTAAAGTAAAAGAGAATAAGGTTGCTGATGCATTAAGTAGAAATGCAAAGCTGAATTTTACAGCAGCCCTCAGCAGTTATAAGATAGACTTGGAAGAATAGCTAGAAGCTGGAATAGAACAAGATGAAAATTATCGAAAATTACAAGCAAAAGTAAAAGAAAATTTAATAGAAAGTCTAAGTACAGGGTATAGTTTGAATGAAAAAGGATTATTATTGTATAAAGATAGATTATACGTACCTAATGTACCTAATATTAAGCTATTAATTTTAAATGAAGTTCATAAAACTCCTTATTCAAGGCATCCGGGTTATCAGAAAACCATAACCATGCTAAGAAAGGATTATTTCTAGCCAAACATGAAAAATGAATTGGAAGAATATATTGGTAGGTTCTTTGAATGTCAGCAAGTAAAAACTAAACATCAGCATCCAGCTAGGCTACTTCATCCATTGCCTATTCCTAGCTGGAAATGGGAGATAATTAGCCTTGATTTTATCATGGGACTACCTAGAAATCAGAACATAAATGACTCAATAATGGTAGTTGTTGATAAATTGAGTAAAGCAGCCCATTTTATACCTGTAAAAACTACTTATAAAGATGCAAATATTGTTAATGTTTTCTTAAAACAAATTTTTCGGTTGCATGGTGTTGGTAATAACTCCCGATTCGATATTCTATTCATGGCTAAAACATTAATTTATAGATTACAATGAGGCGGTTAGGAACCAACCTTTTCACCTTCCCATGCAACTATTCAAATTCCTATTTATTTATTTATTTACAATAATCCTGACGGATTATATTCTAACAATCCCCCTCTTAATCCGAA
>LPNX010281477.1:306743-347147 GCA_001517045.1 Pseudotsuga menziesii
ACATACATGGGTTTAACCCCTAAAACTGTGTACATCGGGATGTGTGCATAATCCAAATATGTTTGGAGTTTTCCTTGACATGGATCCGAATCACTTGACTCCTAGCCTTCCCTATGCCTTGAGATCGCTCGGATTCGAACTTTCATTACGCCTTTGAAAAGCTATATAAGGAACTCTATGATACATTGAAGGCATATGAGAGAATTGAGAGCAAAGAAACTATAGTCCATTGTTGTCGAAACTTGTGCTTGAGTCTGCATCCCTTTTTCTCTTGGAGCACTTTTGTGTTCCTCCCAAGCTTGCATTTTTCTTGTGAGCTTGTTATCAAGAGATGGAGGATTGAGGTGGTGGAGGCCCAAGTGGGAGATTCATTTTCTCTGATTCGTAGATGTGTCGACAGAGTTTGTATCCATTGTAATCTCTAATTTTATATTAATAGAAATATATTTTCCTCTCCAATAATGTGTGTTTGAATGAATATTTTATCCATGGATGTTTTCAAATGCTTATACATTGTTGATTATATATGCTAGAATAGATCTAACACCAATATATATAGTATGCTTGTCTTGTTTACTTGTTGCTGAGGAAGTGATTAATCAATACAAGCTGAAGTTGGAAAGCTCAACGGGGATCTACTTCAATGATCCGGAATAAGGTACGAGGTTTGATCCTTTAGTGTTAGATATTTAATTTCTATTGCATATTGGAAAGGATTGATTTCTAGAGTCAACTTGTCTGTTGTGGTACCCCAAGCCATAGGAATTTCTCTCTGTAATAGAACTGGTGACTCCACTGGGGAGTTCCTAGTAGTTGTCCTTTAGGGGTTTTCTATCGGCATTCAATGACTTTGAATTGCGATTTTTCTCTTGTTTCTGTGTCGGGTATAGGGGTATGTTTTCTCGGTAGTTTCTAATTGGTTTGAATTTTGTCTTTGTTTTTATGCACCTTTCTTCCTGTACGCAAGTTTTGTACTCATAGTCGTGTATACATGCAGGTTTCTCTGCTATTTCTGCATATACACACGACTTTACTGCGAATAGTCATGTACTACATTAGTCTTTCCTTTCAGAGGAAGTTGGATGGTTTTTGGGTGAATTTTGATGATTGCTGAGTCTCCTTTGATACTGCTAGAGTCTATATACACCTCTGTTTCTGACCAGAGACGTTTTTTTTAGGGTAAATTTCTTTTTTAAGAATGTTCTTGTCGTTGCATTTTTGATTTTTTGTTTTGGTATTAGTGCATTAGACTTCTTTTACCTTAGTGCTTTGCTTGAGTGCTACTTGAGTATGCTTGCAGAGTCTGGGGGTTGTAGAATAATTTTGCATAGCACTTGCACTAGATTTGCTTCGGAGTATTAGTCAGGATTTCATATAGGAAAGCTTGCATTTATAATTTGAAGAAAATTGTGCATTTCACGTAGTAGCATACCATGTTTTCATGGACACAATGCATTTGCATTGATTGTTAGGTGTGCATTTTACTTCATGTTGTGTTATAACACCATTAGTTGCACAACCATATCCCTCTTTTGAGTAATAAAGCCAATTAAAATCAACGCTTAATTAAAATGAACTACACTATTTTATTTAATAGGGTTCACCAATAGGATTAGGTTTTAGGGTCTTGGAATAGTTCATTGTGAGTTAATTATCCAAGACCACTAAACAACAACATGTATGTGTCTGTCCAAGTGAGTGTGTGAAATTCCTTGGTATAACCAGTGTTTCTCAGGATCCTCCTCTCAAAAGGGAGTTAAGCACGAGGTAGTGTGAGAGGTTATTGATTGGGATGACCCCTAGTAATAATTGAGTAGTACTGGAGATATTTCTAGGATTGTATTCGTATCTCAGGGCTCTTTCGAGAGTTTTTGGTTTTTCTACCTTGCCCATACGGTCAATCCCACCTGCGACTGTCTGCGTGAGCATTGATTATAGTGAGGTGACCTTAGTGACCTTACCTAGGATATAGAGGGGTACTTTGCAGGGGTTATTTTGCGGGTGTCACGACCAGGTTGGGGTGAGATAGCACAGTCGCTTTACGCATTGAAGTTGAGGGCCACAACAATTGGTTACGTAACTCTGCTTGTTTTGTATGGGAGTCTCAAGCCTCTCCTAGGCGAGACATACCTACTTCATTTAGGAGATCACTTATCCTACCCTTGATTTCTTATGTTTGGCTTTAGATTTTCTTGGTGATTTCTCTATGCACGATAGCTTGCCTAGGGTTTGCGTATATAGAGAGTCTTTTATATTTTTTGATACATTATGGATTCGGGTGCAGCTCCCCACCGTTCTCGTCATTTAGCAGGACTTCCGCCTTCTACATCTCCTCCTCTGTTGGGAGAGAGAAATAGACAGTCCAGGTGGACTACTTCGCACATTGATTCACACACCATGGGAGACCATATAGAAGGTATTTCTGAACCACCTTCTCCCATTCATGTGGAAGATGAGGAGTTTACTCCTAACTATGATCCTTCACCCGACTTGGATGAGTTAGGTCCTGTGATTTCTAAGATAGGAACCTTTGATGATAGACCTACTTACTCTAGGGTTGATTCCCCACTAATGCATCACCAGTATGGAATGCTAGAGGATGATGAGACTCATTTTGAACCCGCGAGCACTAGTTATGGTAGTTATGGTATGTCTGGTTTTCCCACACATTATTTGGCATTTCATGTCGAATCTGAGTTCGAGCCTAACACTATGCCTAGGGGTACTCTCATTCCTTACCATGCGTAGAGGTTTGGTAGCACTAGTCAGATTGGACCTTCCATCCCAACGGTGGAAGCTACATCACATTATCCTCCTAGGTCTAGGGTTAGTGATCCTATTAGGATACCAGATCTGAGACAAGTGACTATAGGGAATAGTATGTACATAATTACACAGATCCCTTCATCCTCTGTCCCTAGTTCTTCAAATGTTCACCCTCCACCTCATTCACGTGGTCGTTCAGGCCGAAACATTGCTACGAGTTATGTCCATACTGCGATTACTAGACCGATTGTGTATCAGCTTCATGCACTGCCCGTTGTTTTAGGAGGTCATGTTCATACTTCTAGAGGTCACATTCCTACTTCTGGAATGTACATTCCTACTTCTGAAGCATATGTTCCTACTTACGGAGTGTCTCATGGGACATCTCGTGCGATGACTTATGGACCCTATTATGGGATGCAGTATGGACAGGGTTTTTCACCTTATGGGGGCGGGTATCAACAACCTTCTTACTCTCCAAATTATGGCTTTGTAGCTCTGAATAGTCAAGGTACACCACACTATGGTGCTTCCATGCCACCCTATATGGTTCAAGCGGGAGGAGGGCACTATGGCCAAGGCCATGGTGGTAATAAGAGCTATGTGAATCATAAATATCAGGGAGCGGTCCATCGACCTCATCATCCTAGGCTACCTTTTCTCACAAATGCTAAATATTCCTAACTTGTCGAGATTGACAAACGATCCTGTATCTCATGACCCGACTTGGCCGGCTGTCCCTACTAAGCTTCCCTCGAACATACCCAAATTTGAGGGAAAACCAGGAGAGGATCCGAGCAAACATGTTACTACTTTTCACCTATGGTGCTCTTCGAATTCCTTACACTAGGACTCCATCCATTTAAGGTTGTTTCAACGCACCCTTATAGGGCCTGCCACAAAATGGTATATAGAGCTACCTAGGGGGGCATTTTCTTTGTTCGATGACCTAGTGATGATTTTTCTTAACCACTTCCAGCTACCAATGCGTTATGACGTTATTACTGAACTCTTGTCGACATTTCGATAGGATAAAGACACATATATCTCGGATCATATCCAAGAGTGACGTAGACGGAAGAGGTTAATTAAAGCCTTTATACCACCGAAATTCCTCCTCGAATGGTTCCTTAAGTCATTATTTCCATATATAGCGAAGGATGTTTCTACATCGAGAGTGTAAAATGAGGAACAAGCAATTTTTAGGGCGTAGGAACTAGATTTGATTTATGCTCAGTCTAGTTTGTTATATGAGATCATTCCCAATGCTCCACATTCTAGTTTCGACCCCAAAGTTAAACCTAGACCACATGTCGATGGCATTGTTGGTTGTGCGAGTGCTAAACCTACGGATTCGGTTGCAAAATAAGTTAGTCAATTGTCAATCAACCAATCTGCTTCGAGATAAGCCATGGCTTTGTCTCAACCCACCCAAATGGCGAGTGTACTTTCGGTGCAATCTTCAGACCAAAAGAGTAACCAGCAGCCCGAACAAAATAAAAAGAAGGGTAAGAATAATCGTAAGGGTGGGAATAGGAACAAGAATGATAATAATGACAAGAACGCTCGTAATTCTAGGGGGGACAAGCAAGCTAAACGTAAGGTTAAATTCCCTTGCAAGTTGTGTAGGGACGATCAACTCACTTACTTGTGCCCTCGTATAGATGAAGCCTCAAGATTCTTGGCACAGGGATCAGCTGTGCTGACTAACCCTTTACCTCACAATCAAAATATGAACTCAAGGACCCATGATTAGTCTGGTGGTGATCAAGATCCACTGGAGGGTAGTAGTCATGGTTGCATTAACATGGTATGCACTACAAAAGTTGTGACATGTGAAAAATATTATGGTTCATCACAACCCAGCCTAGGAAAGGAACCCAATCCATCAGGGACTCCTTTGCATATTGAGAAACCTATGGATAAACCCGAAGCTACACCTCACATTCCTAAGGGAGTCCTTAAGCATTTGGGGCACAATCCTAATGCCTGAGCCTCCCAGACCTATTCTGTTGTCAAGGATTTGGGCCACACTCCTTATGCGATGTCTGCACTGGAAGTGCTTCAGAGTTGTCCTTCACAAAGGAAGGCTTTGCTTTCTGCCGTTGGTGTGAATGATGATAAATCTTCCTCCGTGCTTAAATTTGAAACCGTAGGAATTCAGCCTCGCTTGCCTTACTATGTGTCTCTTTTGATTCACGTAGAATGTCTTAACATGACCATTAAGTGCACTATGATTGACGAAGGCGATGCTGCTTCTGTGATGTATTTATCATGTTGGAAGGGTTTAGGCTCCCCTGAGTTGTCCAAATCAGCAAGCATGTTAACCGCGTTTAATGGGAGATATTTTAGGCCGCATGGGATCCTTCCTTCCCTTAAGGTCTGTTTGGGAGGGAAGACGATTCTGATAGAGGTCAAGGTGGTTGGTGCACCCCTTGACTACAATCTCTTGTTGGGTAGGAATTGGATGTACAGTATGCAAGCCATAGCTTCTTCCCTATTTCATGTTGTATGCTTTCCATTTAACGGGAAGATAGTCATGATTGATCAAATTTCATTCAAGAATCCATCAGTTATCGCATCTTCGGGAGCTTCGATCTCGATCGTTGAGCACTCTTAGCCAGCAACTGGGAGTGTGGGTGTAGGCATGTATCCATCCCTCATGGGAAGCTTTACTTGTCCTGCACCAATCCTTATGATAGGGTCTAGTTCTGGTGAGGCTTCAACATTTATGAGGTCAGTGTCTTTTCGCACAAGTCATATGGAATATCCTTGGATTCTTCCTACACTGAGTACTCCGAGTGAGCCCATTGTGACAGACGTGTCGTTGCCTACAACTATGGTAGCTTATCAAGCTAATATTGAGAGTGTTGCAGATCCTAGTCCTTCCTCCTCGCGGACGGAGGAGGAGGACCCTTATGTGCTGCCAGCATGGACAGTGCATTCTTCTCACATGCACGACTGTGTTGATAGTGTTTTCCCTTCAGATGAAGAAATTATTGAGGCCATGTCGGGAGTTGAGCCAGCATGGGAGGAACTCCATCATAAATTTTACTTTCTTCCTGAGCTTAACCACTTTGAGCATGAGAAATTTAGGGTGGTTCTTAGTGAGAGAGTTGGTGGTCCTATGGTTCCATTAAGCTCTCCTAGTCCAATGGCTGATGGAAACATGGAAAACATATCTTCAATGAGTCCTATCAATATCTCTCGTGATCCTGGTAGGATAGAGAATGTCTATATTGGGGCAGAATGTTCCCATGCTGAGATTCAAGAATACACCGAGCTGTTTAAATAATTTAATGATATATTTGCTTGGTCTTATGATGAAATGCCAGGTATAGACCCTCGTATTGTCAAACATGAGATTAAGACTTATCCCAATGCTAAGCCTGTTAGACAATGTTTATGTGCGGTGAATCCTAGGAAAGCACCCGCGATTAAGGTAGAGATAGAGAAACTGTTGAAAGCTGGTTTTATCTATCCCATTCTCTTGATGGAGTGGGTTTAAAACCCCGTTTTGGTGGATAAGAAGTAGGGAGCGATCTGCATATGTACTGATTTCCGTGATTTGAATTGTTCCTGTCCTAAGGAAAATTTTCCCACACCATTTATTGATCATATTTTGGATGAGTGTGTGGGTAGCAAGGTTTTTTCCTTCATGGATGGCTTTTATGGATATAATTAGATACAAATTTAATCTAAGGACCAACATAATACTACATTTATTTGTCCTTGGGGAACTTTTGCATATCGTAAAATTCCTTTTAGCCTTAAGAACATTGGAGCTACTTTTCAATGGGCCATGAACTTGATCTTCCACAATCTCAAATTGATTATCAAAGTATTTTTGGATGACCTTGCTGCTCATTCTCGTATGAGAATGTGTCATTCCTATTATTTGAGATTGGTATTCGAAAGATGCTGCCATTATTTGGTCAGGTTAAATCCTCACATGTACATATTTTGTGTGAAGTCAGGTCGCTTGTTAGGATTCATCATTTCTAAAGAGGGTATAAGAGTCAACCCTTTTAAGGTGGAGGCAATACTTCAGTTGTCTCCCCCAAAAAATATTCATCATCTTCAATGTTTGCAAGGCATGGAAAACTTCTTATAGAGATTTTTTGTCAATTTCGCCAATTTGACTAGAGGCTTCATGCGTATTTTGAAGAAGGACACCACCTTTTGTTGGGATGAGCGAGCCTAGGAGTCCTTTGATCCACTCAAGCGAGCCCTAGCATCGGCTCCGGTGATTAGTCCCCCGGACTATAGCCGTGATTTTCTATAGCCGTGTCTGCGTCCATGGAGACGATTGGTATGGTTTTGGTTCAAGAAGATGAGGAGCTCCAAGAGCATGTCATATACTATTTGATCCGGACCTTATTGACGTAGAGATTCCTTAGTATCATGTTGAGAAGCTTGCTTTAGCTACCATACATGCGGTTCAACGGTTGAGACATTATATTCTCTTTCGCTAGACCCTGGTTGTAGCCGATGTCAATTTGTTTCAATTCATCCTCACTTGAAGGATGATTGGGGGGAAATATAATAAATGGATTGACATCTTACAAGAGTTCGATCTCAAGTTTGTTTTGGAAAAATTGAAGAAATCGTTAATTTTTGCAGAGCTTATATCGGATTTCCCAAGCGAGGCCGAGGAGTTGGTTTGTGAAGATATGTTTATCGATGAACACATCTTCTTAATCTCAACTTTAGACCCATGGTATGGGGATATCATTATATATTTACAAACATTGAAGGTCCCTACTCACCTCTCATGGGATGAATGACGACAATTACATCACGTGTCTAAGAATTACCTCATAGTGGATAACACTTTGTACCACCGTGGGGTAGATTCCATTTTATGATGTTGTTTAATTCATGAAGAGGCTAGGGTAGTGTTGAATGATTGCCATGGAGTGGTGTGTGGTGGTCATTTATCTGGGATTTCTACAGCCCAAAAAATATTAAGAGCGGGTTATTTCTAGCCATCAATATTTAAGGATTGTGTGGATGCGGTCAAAAGGTGCCACCCTTTCCAGGTGTTTACATGTAATATTCACTCGAAACCTACCCCATTACATCCCATCATCACCGCCGGTCCCTTCACTAAGTGGGGGCTTGATTTTATGGATTGAAACCCAGCTTCAACTGGGGGCATCATCATATCATAGTGGCTATTGATTACTTCATGAAATGGGCTGAGGCTATGCCTACAGTTAAATCCGATGGTGAGACAGCTGCACACTTCGTATTCAACCAAATTATTACTTACTTCAAGATTCTGAAAGATCTTTTCATTGACCATGGCTCGCACTTTTAGAATCGTATGATGGAAGAGTTGGCATCAAAGTTAGGGTACAAGCAAGAGCATTCCTCCTCTTACTACCCTCAAGCGAATGGATAGGTAGAAGCAGTGAACAAGTCGCTCAAATCTATTCTCCAACAAACCATTGCACAAAGCAAGAATGATTGGCACATCATGTTATATCTTTCTTTGTGGGCATATAGAATTGTTGTTAAGACTGCCACGGGTTTTTCTCCATATCAACTTGTACATGGATTGGAGTCGATATTTTCGGTTGAATGCAATATTCCTTCTTTGAAGCTAGCCATTGAACTCTTACCAGACACTTCACCATTGGAGGAGCATTTGGTCCACCTTGAGCAACTTGATGAGCAGCGTCAAGATGCCTTGGTGGCTCTAGAAGTAAATAAACGTCATGTAAAGGTCTAGTATGATAAGTCTATCCATCCAAGGAGGTTTATTGAGGGAGACTTGGTCCTTTTCTGGGATCAACCGAGTGAACCCTTGGGGGGAGAAAAGTTTAACCCCATGTGGCATGGTCCTTACGTCGTCAAACGTGTGTTAGAGACGGGCGCTTATGAGTTAGTGCGTTATGAGGGAACGGCCTTGGCAGAGCCTAGAAATGGGCTCTATCTCAAGAAGTACTATGCATGATTTTCAACAAAGGTTGGTATTGTATATTATTGTACAGTTTTGCATAGTTAGGTCTTTTTGTTATAGTGATTAGGTTTGTGATTAATTTCCATTTCTTTTGGCATATGTCAATGGAATCTTCCACCTACATAGGATTCATGGATGGTGCGAGCCATCACAATCAACACTCAACTTCTGCTGCTTGGGTGATTTATACTCATGTGGGTCAGGTACTATATTCAGGAGGCATATGTTTATGGCCATCCTCAAACAATGTTGTTGAATATAGTGTCGTTATTGAGCTTCTACGGGATGCCATTTCACATAGCGTTCTCTCTCTTGAGGTACATCTTGATTCGGAGTTAGTAGTGTCACAGCTTAATGGTTTGAACCATGTTAGAGATCCGACGTTATTAAGAAGATTCTTACGTGTGAGATTATTAGAACGACAATTTGATAATATAACATACATACATATTCCAAGAATTAATAATCAAGTTGTTGACTCATATGCTAACTACGTGTTAGATTGGCATTTGTTTCATACACAATAAGATCATCACAAATACAAATTTTTACACATGTAAATAAATAAAACGATCACCTTAAAATTTTTATATAACATCCAAAATGTGGTAATTCATAGTGTCATGATACAAAAATAGGGCTCTCAAGCCACCAAAATATAATACACGGTAATACAAAATGTATAACTCCCAGGTATCTAAAACTGTGGAGGAGGAGGGGGGTTGTGATCATGGATGGTCACTATGAATCTAGCTAGCCATCAAAATAATCGCACCCATGCTCATGGTACACCCACCACCTGGTGCTACATAGCATCAGGCACGTCCTTGACTTGCGCCATGGGAACTCTATGTGTTAGCCTCACAAAGTTGGTATGAATGCTCTAGAGCGTCTGCTCCACATCCACACTCGTGATATCATCTCCTCTTCCCCTCTGTCTATGACAAGGGAAGCCTTTAGGCCACCATGGTCCCACATCAACATGCAAATGGTAGATGTCACTATGTATTGTCACCCAAAAATATGTCTTATGATTCCATATAATTAGAAAACACAAAAAATTAAATGACTCAAAAATTTAAAAAGGGTCGAGATTCATTACCTATGTCACTGTATGCCAATCCTAGTGGTAGCGGCATGTTCGGGTCCCCCCGAAAATCAATCCCCTCATAGGGGTAGTCATCGATGGAAACTATCTGTCGTCGTCACCACAGAAAGAACACAGCTGGATAGGGGTTGGACACCCTACCTCCCCCCATTTTGTGCATCATATCCTCCCAATGCTATTGGGCCATATTTCGAACCCCGTGAAGAGGAACATCAACTCTAGGGATCAATCCTGGAACACGCTCAAAGAAAAACATGCTCAGTATGCTGCTAAACCTAAATTTCTACACTTTTCCCATCTTACATTCACTGAGCTGATGTTTCATGTTTCTCAGTAGTGTAGTGCTCTAGTGATAGACTGTGGGTCTCATGCACTCCACTGCATAGAACATCAGAGGCTGCGAGGCTTGGTGGAGTGAAGCCAAGCCTGCTATCCTGCCCAATGTCAGTAGGATGGCCTTAGGCCCAGCACCTGTATAGAGTTGGTTGGTATTTTACTCCCGACCTTCTCTATGTCCAGATAGCAGTACAACACAATGTACTTATCTATAGTCAGGGCACCTACGGGCCCACCACAAGAACGAAGGTTCACTACATCCCCCCATCGGGAAAGTCTAGTAATAAAGTATATGTCCTCCACCTCTATGGTGAGGGACATCCCATCTATCTGGAAGGACTCAGAGTCTGGACCCCAGTAATCTACCAGCATCTGCAATAGTCTTGGTTTTTCCCTCAAGCCACCAAGACACCAAAATTTGTAGAGCCCACATGCACAAAGTGCTTGTTGAGCCATTAGATCGGCCCTTATTACCTCCTCTACATCACCATGTTTACACTCTCTCCATTCGAGGACCATCCTACACAAAAAATTGCAAGTTTTCCCATTAGAATACTAAAAAAATCTCATGCATGGCCGCAAACGCGACTGTTTGCCAAACAACCGCATATGTACGCGACTGTGAGGGGATTTTTCACGTATATCCAGCCTTATACATGGAAAAACCCTCGATTTCTACGTAGGCCACAACACCCTCTTTAAATTGGCATAGAAACCCCAAATGACCATGGAATTTGATAAAAATTGCATCAAAATGGAGGAGAAGAGCATGGGTAAGTACTTGGAAGAAACAGTAGTGGATTATGCCGGCTGGCTCTCCTGGAAGTCGCTGTTGAAAATTTGAGATCAATTGGGTAAAAATTTCAAATGTTTTATAATGTTTTGAATTTTTTACTATTTATAGAAATTTTTCAAATTTTTGAAAATTTTTACCCCCTTTCTTACAGTTTGGACCATTTCTAATCATTTTGGACTGTTTTTGACCTAATTCATGATGTAGGAGGCCTTTTTGAGTGTTGTTTCAGCTGTTGGATTGACCTGTTCATGCTCATCTCAGGTATGATGTCTAAACTGGCATATAGGTTAGGTTTCATCACTGTTTGCATTTTGCATGACCTTATGACCATTTCATCATAGTCTTAGGTACGAACCCACTCTATTATGTCACAAAACCTTCTTGTTGTTTTAGAAGTGGCATGGTATGAGTGGTAGAGCTTGACCATACATGGGTACCCTAGTTATCCCCCTATCTGCATTTGGTGCCCATGGTGACGTTTTGTACTTTAGGGTGTGGGAGTTGGTTGTATAGTACTGCCATGACATTTTGCAAGAGCCTCATACTCCTCTTGATCTTTTTCTAGCTTATTTCCCTAAGGACTCCCATATGTCAAGTTGTAATTGCATTATCATGAGCTTTATGCCGACTTCCCTGACATTGTGTTTCAGACATATATAGCCCGAGCTTGTCTCATGTCTAGCCATGTAGAGCCATTTTATATATCCTTTGCAACTTGATTTCCTTTTTATAGGGAGGGGATTTTCCCCCGAGTGTCGATATCCTACACATGTGTCTTTGCATTGAGCATAGGTATGTTCCACTACTTGGAAATAGTTTGTTTTCCCTTATGACACTCATCTCCTCCTAGTCTGTAGCTATAAAGCAGTTTTATTCTTTTTCAAGCTTTTTAAATATTTGAAAAAGTCCAAAAAAGTAAAAAAAAACAAAAAGCTGGACAAGGAAAGATGTTATCTTTGGCAGCTGTCGAGTCGTGTCGCCTTCGAACAGAGCACTGTATAGCACATCCATTTGTTGCGTTTGTAGTTTGACTTTAGGAGTTGTACTCATTTATCTGATTTTATCTCAACCAATTGGTTAAGCTTCCAGTCCCCATGGAGCCTCTGTCGATGCCTCTTGTGTCGCAGAGATGTCCCAGTTTTTATATCAAGTTTATGCTGCCTCTATTCAGTCACCATTCACCGTTATGCTCTTGTTCGAAGGATTTTGAAATCTGAGTCGGCCATTTCTCAGTTATCTTGACTTTGCATGTCGGCCATTCCCAGTATAGTTATCGGTTCGTGCACCTTATGATTGAGTCCTTCCACACCATACAACTTTGCTGAGTACCTTGTGTTGGATGATGGGGGATTCCTTAATGCCCTCCTTCCAGCAGATTTCATCCCATCGACTTCAGATCATTTATTCTAGGATTGGAATATAGAGTCATTTTGAGTGCCTTGAGACTTGCAGTCATCAGTGCATGTTCTCTTGCCATCGACAGTCTTTGGGAATAAATCAATGTCCCCTGATCGATGGATTCTCTCAAGTGTTCGACCTCAACACATTTATTCACACTTGTTAGTTTGCACTCTACTACCTTGATTCCCATTTTCATTATCATTGGGTGATCTTGCGTTTGTTAACGATATACATCAATGACCGGTAATCAGATGATGGACTACTATGTTCGACCTATACACCTCTATTCACATAGTAGGACATGTACTTGTAGCGGTTTGTGTAGAAGACCTTCCAGATTGGTGGCATATCTTATATGCTACCTCCTTTATCGTGCCAATGTTCATGATATTTCAGCTCTCATGACTTGATTCCAGTATATGTGAGACATTTCCAGCCATTATGGAGATCTTGATCCATTATATATCTTTAGCCATTATGGAGATCATGGTCCTTTGTATATCTTCATCATGGAGATTCTGATCTATGTATATTGTACGTGGCGATGACCACTTATGTGATATCTTGTATCATGCCTATTCATGGCCATTGTACTCTTCTCTATCCGAGACTGCTATATGTATTTGTAGTATGTGCATAGTTGTATCATTGTACTATGCTGATTGGGTTGCTGGTCTTCCATTTTGGATCCTTCATCACTCCACTTCTGGGATGGACTTATATTATATTTTGGCCATCGTATAACCCTTCTAACCTCACATTATGGGGCATCTGTTATAGCTTATTTTACCACTCCAGGTGAATCACACTTGTATGGCCTTCCCCTGTCCCTCTGGAGACTGCTTAGACCCCTTGACATGGATCCAAATCACTTGACTCCTAGCCTTCCCTATGCCTTGAGATTGCTCGAATTCGACCTTTCATTACCCCTTTGAAAAGCTATATAAGTAACTCTATGATACATTGAAGGCATATGAGAGAATTGAGAACAAAGAAACTATAGTCCATTGTTGTCGGAACTTGTGCTTGATTCTGCATCCCTTTGTCCCTTGGAGCACTTTTGTGTTCTTCCCAAGCTTTCATTTTTCTTGTGATCTTGCTATTGAGAGATGGAGGATTAAGGTGGTGGAGGCCCAAGTGGGGGATTCAGTTTCTCCAATTTGCAGACATGCCGACAGAGGTTGTATCCAATGTAATCTATGATTTTATATTAATAGAAATATCTTTTCCTCTCCAATAATGTGTGTTTGAATGAATATTTTATCCATGGATGTTTTCAAATGCTTATACATTGTTGATTATATATGCTAGAATAGATCTAACACCAATACATACATACATAGATATATATATATATATATATATATATATATATATATAGTATGCTTGTCATGTTTACTTGTTGTTGAGGAAGTGATTAATCAATACAAGCTAAAGCTGGAAAGCTCAATGAGGATCTACTTCAACCGTCTAGAATAAGGTACAAGGTTTGATCCTTTAGTGTTAGATATTTAATTTCTATTGCATATTGGAAAGGATTGATTTCTGGAGTCAAGCTATCTACTGTGGTACCCCAAGCCATAGGAATTTCTCTATGTAACAGGGTGGGGGGGGGGGGGGGGGGGGGGGGGGGGGGTTCTCATGAGGTTTTCCCCATTTTCCTTGTTTATTAAGCAATATTTTATTTTCACTTAGATTGTATGGGTGAATTTTGGCCTAGTTTCTAGGGCCTAAGTTGTCAAAAGTTAGTATTAATGGCAGTTGTTAGGATTAATTAATCCTCGCTTTACCTACATAGTATATTTGTCATTTTTCCCTAACTTAGGAGGTCTTTTTCAATTTACTAGAGTAAGTGGGGACATTCCCAAGAGTCATCTACAATTTTTATTTTTGGTGCCAACAGTGCCATGGTGCCAATCCCTATTTTATAGGAACCCTCTCTAAGTGCCACCAGCAGTCACCTTCAGTTGTATGTGGTAGATAGTCAGTCATGATCAGTTATGATTCAACCACAATCAGTTAGATCACAGTCCATTATATTAGCACTAGTTTGCATGATTCATGGGAGTGTGGGCGCCATTGTTCACCTACCATCATCAATTAACTGATTGTAAAATGATTTGGTTATCCAGAGTTAACTGGTGAGCTACAGCTGTGATTATTTCCACATTGAGTTACCTATCCAACCAGCTTTAGTTGGTGAATTTTAATCCTATACACATTATTCAAACTCTACTTATTATACTACCATTGTATTGTTGATTAATTAATTAAGAGTGATGTAATGATAATATGAGCAATACTTATCTTATTTGTGTGAAATTTATGTCATGAATCTGCTTTTCATTTTACAATGATTTGATAATTCCACTATATACTTATTTTCATGTAGCTCTCATTTTTTCTTGTATATCTATGTTTCATGAAATTTAACAGTGGGGTATACTAATGCTAGTAGGCCTATGTGCATGTATAACATTGGTGTTGCTCCTTAAACTGCACACTCAATTGATGCTTTAGATCAAGGTATGCCTCGATATTAATGTATTCTAATAGGAAGAGATCCTGGGTTACTCTACTCATGCTGTTGTAAAAAATGTCTTTACAACCTTCATCATTTTTTAATATAAGTTGATTATTAAAATGTTGGCTCTAGTATTGCAATCTGGGAAGAATAGACTACAGGGTAAATAGGAATATTCACATACAACCATCTTGAATTTGATTACATAGTTTTTATTTATATAGTTACAATGTTGGTATTATTTGTATATGGATCTCGTTAACCGACAACGATTCCTAGATCTGTAACCTAAGTATCTTCAATAGACTCTTGATTTGCTGCGATCGCTTTTCTTGGATCTTAGTTGGATGTTTTTTTTGGATCTGTTTGGATCTTAGTTAAATATTTTGTTTTGGATATATTATTTCTTGATATATAAAAGCTTAATATTTGATATTTAATGTGTTTTAAGTATGTGAAGAGAAGCATGTCAGCTCTCCTTATCATATCTGTAAAATGGTTGAAGAAATAACGAATTTGATTGATAGATATTTAAATTAATAATGAGACCTTTTGTACGATATTTGTATAGTTAAAAATTTTAATTTTTTGTTTTCTTTATAGGAAAAGTAAGTGTGATTTATCCATTTATGTGCATAATAAAATTGACTACTAACAGAGTATAAATCAAGAATGATAATAAATAGTTTAAAATGGAACTAATTAACAAATTGCACAATTTCAGTTTATAAAACCACTCCGAATTTGAATCTACTTTCAAAATGTAATTATCAAGACTAAATAATTAGATGATTTGGTAAGGAAATTTCCACCACTAATGGGAAAATAGAACTGAATATGTCGTTCCTCCCAACCAACTCCTAGAGCAGTAAAAAACTTACTTTCCCCAGAACCACCGAGCCTGTTTGTTGAACCACAAGGGAAAATTTCGAGCAATGAGCCATATCTTTGCATCAATAGATTATTTCCCCTTCCATAACCAGCCTCCTGCTTATTCGATCGACATACTACTTTAGTATTTTTCCTAGGACTTGGTCATTAATTATGAGCCACCTTCTCTTTAATGCTCCACGAGGAGTTTCAACCTAATTTTGGTGAAGATTCCTCTTGCATCACTTGAGTTATTACTCAGGATATTTCTCCATTTTTCATTTCCCCTTTTGGGTTATCAAACACTCTTTTAATGACTACTTCACTTTCTATTCCTCTTAGTTATATTTAATTAATAAATAATAATAATAATTCCATTACATTTATTTTGACTTTATATTTCAAAAATAAAAAATTAAATATTCAAAAATTTAACAATTTAATAATTGTTTGGCGTATTACAATAACCTATTGGATTTTTAACTATAAAAAGGGGTATTAGACCATCGACATTGGGTAATCTATCATTCGTGTAATGGGTGAGTGTGACATGTTGAGGGTTCTCCTTCAACCATTGACATTTTGAACAACCACAAACTATTGGGGTGTCATAAAAGAGTTATATCTCACGACAAATTACCATCGATGAATGCCCATTGTGGCTTGAAGATGGCATGTTCCAATTGGCGAACTAAAGAGGCTTCCCATTTTCATCTATGAACTACTTGTGGTATCTTTCTCCTGATAAGAGCATATGACATTTTGAAATTGGTGGAACATATTACGCATATGAATTCGAAACTAAATCAGGATCCTGCAATAAAGAATAAATTGATATTCATATTCACATGGATAAGTACCATAAATTCAAATAAATAGTAAAAATCACAATAAAACCTGAACTTATTGGAAATGAAAAGGGAGAACTCGTCAAACTTTGAACAAGATTAAATGAGCTCGAATCTGAATAATTTGACATTTGATACTATAACCTTTTCTCCCTGCATTTGAGCCAAATCAACAATCAATATACGACTCTACAATCCCAAAATATTTTTAAGAACTATATCACAATCTAACTTCCAATATAGTTTGAAACCATTTTGTAAGAATGACATGAGTTTGAGAAACATATAAATTCTATGAAACATATGAATTGATTTGGCTGAAAACTAAAAAAGCATTTGAGTTGAATATATAATTTTAAATTGACACATAAAACCACAATATTTTCAAATTAAACTTGTGTGTTTAATCAAATATACATGCATTGGTGTGCTCACAACTCCTTAACGTACCAATGGATCATAACAATAAACGAATTGTATATGAACATCCACAAAATCCCCTGCCATAGGAAATATCCACTACATTTGATAACAGATATTTATTGATGCATTTTATGACATAATTCATTCTCGTGCATTATATAAACACATGCACATGCAAATTATACATGCACCATAGCATGCAGTTTTTAAAAAAATGTTGCATTTTATGTTTTTAGTGTTGCATTGAAATTTCTAAGGGAGGGTTCATTTCATCTATATATGCACCAATGCATTTGGACTACAAGCATGCCAGAATTCTTGAAATTAACATTAAAAAAATCAAACAATTTATTTTTCCCTAAACTGAAAAAGGGCAGCAATTCTAAGTTTGAAAACTAATTCTAAAAGGTGTTTAAAATTAAAAAAAACCTAACAAATAATTAATTCTTTTGCCGAGAATTTCTAAGGGGAGTCTTTTGTAAGAGAGGCTTACGTGGAAGGTGGTTGGAGCAATTGGATTATTCTGAGGATCAAAATTTGTTAGGTGTGGTGAATCAAACAAAAACCTGTATAGTTGAAATTTCAAGAATGTAAATAGTATTATTGATCTTCTATCTTATTTAGATTTTAACTAGATTTAGAAAAAAAACTTCAGAGTTACATTCAATGTTGCAACCATTTTTTTCTCATTGCTTCTTCTCATTTTATGTGAATGCAAAATGTTACATTAGGGTTTAAATCACTCGATTGTTACACAATTATGATTTTTCCTTTTAGGGATTTTAGATTTAATTATTTTGTGATTATATATAGGAATCATAAGGTGATATGTGGTCACTTATTGGGTCAAACTTGTGACCATGTCGTCCCTGCCAATTTTTTTAAAATTTTTAATTAAAAAATGCATGCACCAAAATTTGTGTGTTTATATTACAACTCACTCGTACATGCATTGTAATAACACATTGGAATTTATATGCATCACATCATATTTTATTCTCTAAAAACACAAAAATCATTTCGCCATTCTCAGTGCCAAAATATTGCACTAACACATTGATGTGCCTATGTTAATATAATGCACCAGTGCGTTCTTGTACATAACACACTGAGGCATTTTACCTATTTAAGCACACTGCCAGTAGACTTGCTTTTTTCTGAAGTTTTGTAATTTATTTGTATAATATATTGATAGATTATGTATTTAATGGTCCAAGTTGTTTATAGAAAACACATGGTATGAGTTCAATGAACACCAACTTTAGTGAACATGATGGGAGCAAATTCAGAATTACAAAGAAGGCAAGTGCTTTCTAATTTCAGTATTTAAATTAATTTGTTTGAATTATTTGTAAATTTAAATAATATGTATTGATTAATTAGTGACATGCAGAGCCAAAAAATGAGGAATATCAAGACTTGTTACCATTCTAGGTCCAAAAGAGTGTAAAACGGTGACGAAAAATTCTTAGAGAGATGAATCAGGTGAATAAAAAAATAAATCAATATGCATTATTTCTTCAAATTTGAGTAATACTGTGCTTAATAATATTAACCAATATGTTTCAAATAATCTAATTCACATATGGTCCTTAGCTAATATGGAGTGGTGATGGAAGTTAATATAAGGTAGGAATACTTTTATAATACTATTAGGGATACAGTGTAAAGAATGTATAGGCATACTTTTCACTTACAATACATAAATCAATCAAATGATTCAAAGAATCAGGTCATATGTAAACTACAAGTGACATTTCTAGAGAAATGGTAAATGAGACCTATCAAACTTGAAATAGAAAAAACATACAACAACAACAAATAATCATTGAGAAAGTAATACTCCTAAACTTGTTTATGTAGAATATGTATCTATAATTATTGCAAATCATTATTCATTTAATAATTTAAACTCTGTTATATGTAATTTTCATATCAATAGAAAAATAGGTTAATGCCATTTTACATTTCCAAGAAGATTATGAAAATCTCAAAGGATGAATGAGGTGATATGCATAATGTGATAGTAGGGATGTCCAAAAAATGTTACAAGGAGATGGTTATCGAAATGGACATAATTGCATCGCAAGAGGATCTATCTTAACAACAACGTGCTTCAAATGTAAGAAATTGTTGTTTTTTTAGATTATGTACATATCATTAATTAATTCAAATGAAAGAAGGAAAGAAGGCGTTGATAGAAAATTTTATGAGTGTTTGTGATTTCCTTATAACAAATTAATATTTCGTAGTGGTTGTGATTAGTATATTTATTGTTTTCATTTTCACTCGCCATATTTGGATGTCTTGAAACATGTGTAAACACAAAAAGATGATCCATTAGAAAAATTGATTGACATAGGGTTAGGAAAGGGTTGTGAGTATATTTTGGCACCCATGGAACCTATTCAACACATAATACATGAAAACAAGGAAAGAAGGAGTTGATAGTAAGGTTTTTCGAGTATTTGTGATTTTCTTATAACAAATTAATATTTCGCAGTGGTTGTGATTTGTATATTTAATTTTTTTATTTTTCACTGGCTATCCTGGGATGTCTTGAAACATGTGTTAACATATAAACATGAGCTTTTAGAAGAATTGATTGACATTGGGTTAAGAAAGGGTTCTGAGTATATGTTGGTGTATCAAATATTAATTGTGGATTTTGTAAGTATCTGTGTTTTTGTACTTCTCTCATTTTATAATTAATAAAGCAACAGAAATTATTTATATTAAATATATGATTTCTACAGGGTATAAAACTTGTAGGAAACAAAGTATGGAGTGGAGCCAATATAATACTTGTTTATAGAAGGAATGAGATTTGGTTTTGGAAGAATATTTATTATTCATGACTCAATTATTTCTATGGTATGTCACTTTTCAATTTAAATTAATGTATATTATCTATTTTATTTTTCATTATTCCTAGAAAGCTAGGTACACTCGGTACATTTTCTTTTTCTATTTGCATATGGAACCTGAAAAACTGAAAAACAATGGAGCCAATAAAAAATAACATTCGTCCAAATAACACAATTTTTGCAAGTGTCCCGAGCACCGATAACAATTCCAATGAAGAAATACGATCCATATTTATTTTTTATGTGAATACAAGTTGCTGTATATTTTGAAATATTTGTCTGTGAAATCAAACATTTTGTATAATGTACTGGACATAGTGTCTGAATTGAAAGATAACGGGTCACCAATAAGTGTAACATAGTACATGCATATTGACATTTTGATTGTTTATGTCTCTATGTTGTCATATTTTGTATGACAAAGGAAAATAAATTTTTTTATTCTATTGCATTCTCCAATGTCATTGTCAAATGTTACTTGTTAAATGGTACATCGGTAATTAAAATGTGTGGATGACTAAATATTATAATAGATTCTTGCATCTATGATATAAGAAATTAATCCAAACAAACACAATAATTAAAATTGAAATGAATAATACCATAACAAACCTTTCAATTTGTAATGAAATATGGAATTATAATATAAAAAATATAATATAGATAATTTTAATGCAATGTCTGTAGCCATTGTTCAAAGAATCATATACAGTGATTTTGGTAATTGATTTCACCACGGTGCATTTATCTGAACAATACACATCGGTTAATTTATCCGAACAATACACACTGCTCCATTTATGTAAATGACATTCCTGAAACTCCAATGTAAATTAAACAAACTATTAAATTCAAAAAATAAAAATGTCCATGTCTAGGTCACATTCACCGATGCATTTTTTATTGATCGAACTAGTGATTTTGATTGTTTATTTGCATCGAGATTTATTAGATCTGATATGGATTGGTTCTTTTTGTGTTTAAGTGATCTGATGTGTTTGAGGTGTTTAAATGCACTAGTTTATTTTAATAGTTTGTAAGCATGGGTTCTTATTACGATGAAATGTAATGGGGTGTTCTTATAGATAGACAACACCGATAAAGTTTAAAAATATTTAAAAAAAAATTGTGGGTATGACGTAAAATATTGCATCGGTGTGTTTAGGTTGTACATAAGCATCAATGCTCTATCTATGTGAGTGCACCACTGAAGACATTTTATATCGTACAACACCAATGAATTTTATAAATATACACATTGGTGCGTATGGTTTTAACAAAGCGCACTAGTAAAAATCATCTGCTAAAAACATTGACCACCAAGTTTTTTTAGTTATAAATATATCTATAAAATTTTTTGTTAAAACATCCACTACCATTGACAGAGGTTTTAGTGAAGGTTTTGTTGACAAATATTTCCAATATTGTAACACTAAAAACCTCTGCTATAGGCTCTTTTCTTTTCCTTGTAGTGTTTGTAATTAATTCATTTAATGTAATCTTGAAATCAAATAGAAGAAGATTTACTCAAGTTGAAATCCATGTATCTTTTGGAAAATATTCACTTGCAATTTAAATTCAACATGACTAATGGAATAAAGCATCCTTGAATATCGAAATAAACTTATGGGTCAAAGTTTTTATCACTTCTATGATATTGATTTAAGTGACTTAAGTTTTTTCACATCTTTTTCCTCTCCTCTATAATTTTTTATAATTTCCACCAATTCTAAAAGTTTATAAATAGACTTCTCTTCACCCAAAAGATCTAAAATATCATAAGTGTAAAAGTTTTGTGTAGTCGACTTCAACATGTTTGTCTTTTTGTAATTCTTCTTCATTGGATAGTGTGTCAATCATGATGATGGATTCTTTAAATATTTTTATTTCCCTCTTTGGATTTGGATATTGTTCTTTTCCCTTCTTATTGGTTTGGGCTTGTATTTTGACATATTGTAATTTCATTATTTTTAAGTCTAAATTTTTTAGTTTAAAATTGAATGCTTGGGATTGATCTATAGTAAATTTATATTTTTTTCATTATATTTTCAATCATAATAATATAGTTTTATATTTTTTTCATTATATTTTCAATCATAATAATATAATCTTCTAGGCAATGATCTACTCCACATTTAATATAGAATTTTGGGATCATTCTAGCTTTGAGAGGGCAGTCTGAGATTAAATGCTATTCTTTGAAAAAAAATAGTTTTTCTTTTCAAATATTCCTTGAACATCATGTAGGCCTCCTCTTCCTTCATATATACCATGAGTAAGATATTCCCATATTCCTATGCCATTATATCTATTACTTCTTTGATTGCCATAATTCAACTAAGTATGATATATTTTTTATAAATTGGATGGATTTTTCCATTCACTTGGCATTTGTTTTGCTATGTGAATCCTCCTAAAATATGACACATCATTTTAGGTTTTCCATTTTTCCTATCATGTGGGTATTCTCATGCATAATGGTTTGATACACTTTCATAATTCCTTATAGAAATTAAAGCATCACTAACAAGTATAAAAATCCACTTGACTATCACCATCAGTTGAATCTTAATTGAAAACTTCCAAGTCAATCAACTTTAACACATATCAGTCAAATCTCATTTGAATACCTTCTATAGTTGAATCACAATTAAACACAATTTTTGGTTGAATCTTAATCAATCACTCAAAATAAATCAAAAGTAGGCATGAGGAGCATTGTACGCCAGTGCAATCGAAGATACACATATGTATGAATTCCTCAAGAATCGGCTTAAGAAATTCTATGACAATTCATCAATCCAACCATAATATATTTGAGTAATCGAAACTGTTCCATGGGTCTATCTTTCACATCTTTTCTACAAAGTTCTAATTTTTTTTTTCATCATTCCAAGTATTCTAATTACTAGGAAAATTCCTTCGATTCTTCTTATGAGGATGGTGATATAGGCTCAATTTCTACTTCACCAATATGTGCTAAAAACCTTGTACATCAACAACAATTTCATCTGTAACAACATTCTCAAATTCTGGCTTCTCAGGAATAACCATCACTTCAATATGTGTATCATAATTAATTGTAGGTAGCTCTTCCAACAACTCAGTTTAAACACCTCCAACAACAAATAACACTCTTCCAGTGTTAGCAAAACTAGGTGTAGTAGCATCATATCCAAGACCTATTCTTGGTGAATTTATTTCAGTGATAATAAGAGAAATAAGACCCTCTCCACTCTTCTTAATCCCTCGTTCGATATATCCAATATTTTTGTTTGAAGCCTTGAAAGGAATTATGTACTCCAAACTTGTACTAGCTACCCCCATCAGAGGAAATTTCAACTCAAAATGGGCCTTTTAACTTTAACTCAAATTCCATGTCATCATGTGCTAGCCAATGAAATTGATTTAAATTTGAAATACTGTATAATTCTTAAACACTTTTTTAATATAAATTTGGGGATAGGTATCATAAAAAAAAAACTACCTTTTTTGTTTGTATTTTTGACATATGTCCCCGTGTTTTCACTCAAATTTCGATTGGGAGAGCTCGTTCGATGTGGAATTAAATTCCACATCAAACGAGTACCCACTTGGAATACTTTTGACAAACCCTGCTACCCAAAAAAAAAAGAAATACCTGAAAAAATGTGATGATGACATCATCATCACATTTTTTCAGGTATTTCTTGTTTTTGGGGTAGCACGGTCCGTCAAAAGTATGCCTAGTGGGTACTCGTTGGATTATTTCCACATCCAATGAGCTTTCCTGATCGAAATTTGAGTAAAAGCATGAGGAGATATGTCAAAAATACAAACAAAAAAGTAGTTTTTTTCTTTTCTTCCTCCAAAATTAATAAATATTATTTTATTATTTCAACTATTATTTTATTAATTTTTTTAGGAGGCCCATTTTGAGTTGAAATTTCCTCTAATGAGACTTCTCTAAACGATTTGTAATAGAATTTGATGCTTCAGGTTCTGGGTTGGGAGCAGTACTAATCCAAGATAAACATCCGATATCCTTTGAGAGAAGGAAATTAAAAAAGCGAGAACAATTGAAGTCTACCTACAATAAGGAAATGATGGAAATTATGAAGGCATTAACAAAGTGGAGACAATACCTCCTAGGGAGAAAATTTGTGATTCACATAGACCAAAATAGTCTTCAATACTTAATTCAACGGAAAATATTGTCCACATAACAACAAAAGTCAATAGAAAAAATTGATGCTTTCAACATGGAAATAATACACAAAAAAGGGGAAGGAGAATGTAGTAGCAGATGCACTCTCCAGAAAAGACAGGATGTTACCTCTTACTCCATTTCAGTCACAATTCCAGAATGGCTAGATGAAATACAAAGCACATACACTAAGGACCTAGAAACAAGCACTATAATTAACAATTCCAATCATGATGCCAATTTTGAATGGAAAAAAAATATCCTTTGGTATAAAGGGAGGGTTTATTTAAAATCAAACTCTAAATTTAAGGCTAAGGTAATGAAGGAATCTCATTATTCACTAGCCACATGACATGTGGGATTCTTCAAGTCTTACTATAATGGAAGAAGATCATTTGTCTCGAAGGGGATGTGAAAATATATCCAACATTATGTGGTAGAATGTGATAAATGCGAAAGGAACAAAACCAAAAGTATTTTAATCCCAGGTTTAATTCTCCCCCTACACATTCCCAACCATAAATGTGAAGAGATATCAATGGAATTCATCGATGGGTTACCTCCATCAGAAGGAAAGGAGAAAATATTTGTAGTGGTTGACCGATTAACCAAATTTGCACACTTCATGGCAATAAAAACTCCAGACATGAAAAAACAAATTGCAAATATATTTTGAAAGAATATATAAAAATTACATGGCTTCCCAAAATTCTTCATCAGTGACAGAGATTCAAAATTTAATGGAAAATTTTGGAGGGAAATTTTCAAACAAGTGAGCACATCACTCAATATGAGCTCAGCTTACCACCCCAAAACAGATGGGCAGACTAAAGTCATACAAAAATGCTTATAATCCTATCTACGTTGCTTCATAACATATAAGCAAAACCACTGGTCTCAATGGTTACACCTATCATAATGGTGGTACAACTCAACGTACAACACCTCTGCAAAAATGACTCCCTTCCGAGCTTTATATGGGTATGGAGGTCTGCAAATTGGAAGGATATGATTCTAAATGGCATTAATGTTCTAGAAGTAAGGAACCATCTTGAGAAAACTCAAAAAACAATTAAATTATTCAAGGATAACTTAGTCATGACACAAAACTGTATTAGGAAACAAGCATATCAACACAAAATAGAAAAAATGATTTGAAGTAGGAGACTGGGTGTTCGTAAGACTCGAAACCTATAAACAGGTATCTCTTAAACAAGGAGGACAAAACACGTTGGACCCAAAATTTTATGGACCATACCAGATCACCAAGAAGATTTTTCAAGTTGCGTATTAATTACACTTACCAGATAAAATTCGTATCCACAATGTCTTCCATGTACCATGTCTCAAAACAGGTTGGGGCAACATCAAACAGTGCAAAGAATACTTTCTATGTTATATGATGAAGGAGGGGTAGTTTTGGAATCATAGGTGATTAGTGCAACCAGAAAAAGAAGACTTCATTCTCAAACACTCAAGGAACATATCATTAGTTGGAATTTTTTTCCAGATGAAGACGCATCATGGGAGATAGAACAGTTTCATCAACAATATCCGTCCTTACCCTTGCTTTGAGGATAAAGAGTTCTAAAAGACAACGACAATTTTATGTATCTAAGTAGTTATAGACCAAATATTTTAACTATCAAATGTAAATTTATTGTAGGGTCACACCTTTCAACTTAAAGGGTGTGTTTAGACCTATAATAGGTCTTTTTCTCTGATTGTAAGAAACCATCCTAATATATCAATTATTCATGGTTTATTCGATTCATTATGGGTTAAGAAATTAATTCTACACCACTTTCAATGCAGTCGAGAACCTATACCCATAGCGTATTTCTCAAAACTAGGATAAATAGAATTAGTATCCAACGAATCATGACATGCCATAAAAATATCATCGACATCTTTCTTACAATCAACAATTTTACAAGCAGTTGGGGTACAAGAAATATTATCAAAGGTATAAGAAGAAATAAATCAGCCTAACATTTCAACAACGTCACCATACTTCTTCTTAGCATTCATATGATCTCGAATTATAGACTCTACTTGCACTCCTACAGATCATTAAAAATCTTATCTTTCTTTGTCAGTTGTAGCAACAAGGCATGATAATTTTCTTTCAATGCTTGGTATGAATCAAACAAGTTGTTATTATATTCTTGAATAGGATAAAATTATTCATGAAGGTCATTGAAACAGGCCTACAAATGGACAACCTCATTAGCTATATGGGTATTATCTTCCTCCAGTCTACAAATTTTCTCCCTCAAGACAACATTTTTAGCCTGAGAAAGAACCTTAACCTCTATCTCCAGATCATTAATGAGGTATGTTTTGACTCCAATTTTATCCACAATATTTTGGAAAATATGTTCCATGGTGTTATTTAGAGAAACAATCTTCCTCAGTTTATCATTCATTTTATGCAAAACAATAGTCTGGAAAAGAGAATATTCATTCGCAAGGAAGGAATGACTAGTCTTCAGTTGTTCCTTGAATTGTCTATTCTCTATCTACAACTGATAAATAATATTCTTCAATCCTTGTACCTCTTCATGAAGTTGATTATGATATTCTTGTAATCCTAATGCCATCTTTTTATGAATATCCTGCAATTTTTGGAATACTAGGGATTCATCTTCATCAAGGGCACCCATCTTGGATAGTCTTTCAAAGTTTCACAGTCAAGGAATAGTTTGCTGGATTTTCTTCTTATTCATCTAACTACTAGAACGGTCGATTGGTATACTATCAAATCATCACTCAATCTGTGGTATGGAAACATATGGACCATACCACGATAAAAAAAAACACGAATGGATCCTCCATCAACTTAATAAAGATAGATCAAATTATGTTGAATAAATGGATTGACACACTAGCTAGTTCCATCAATTATGTGTGAGATTCTATCATCCAAATATTAGACGATTATCTCTCGAATATATACTAGTTGAAGCTTCTAGTCGAGCGAGATTCTTATCAACGAGTCGACTATCCGTAACTGCTAGTAAATGCACGAAAGGAAAATTTTTCATAGCTTCATTCAATCTAAAATGTTGGAAACAACATTCCAATCGACTATCATACACATTCACATGATCGAAGGGGTCATATTTGATAAAGAGAAAGGGAATTCGATTATCCCTTCATCACTCCAGTTAAAGTGAAAAAAACCTAGTCGAAGACATGGCATGAGTCAAATAAATTACATGCAAATAAATATTTATTGAAGTAACAATTCAAATAGTATTCTTAACCATCTCATCACATTCATTAAGAAATATGTATTTTCCATAATAGACCATCCTTAGAGAGAATGCAGGTCAACCAAGCAAGAGTTGAAAGATATTTTGGTAGGTAGCTCTAGTATTATTCTAGTTTAATTACTTCATTTTTTAACTAATGTATCAAGCCTAGATCAAGCCAATAAATAAATTCAATGCATCACACCCACATATGACCCAAATAAAGAAATACATTGCTCATCCTCTCTCGCATTCTTTCTGCAAAACCCAAATCTTGAGCTATCAATCTCTAATACCATGTTAGGACAAGAAAATAAATAGTAGAAGAGAATAGATGTTCATGGAGAGTAGTGGTGGTATCTAAATACATTGTTACAACAATTTAGCACAATGATCCATCATGCACATGTGTGGTGATATATTGATCTAAGATACCATCTATAAATAGGTTTGGACATGGACCAAACCAACATCCATGAGATCCCATTAGTTATAATTGCCCACAGAAAGTGGATATGAAATACAAAGTGGAAAAAATTTAGTCAGTAGTTGGCTCCTTTCAATGGTCGACTCACTTCAATTCAATGAGCTAAAGTTACATAAGAACCATTGGTTCCAATATCGCCGACCCATCACTCCTCATCGATTAGGTAGTTCACAAATGTCATAGTTACTTCCTTTTATGCACCTAGTCAATCCAAATGTGATGTAGGTAGGGCTGATATAATATAAACATGATGTTATGTGACTTTTCTCATGAATTTGGTTTAGGTTCATGTTTGTATACTCCCATAGTTCTGTTCTTTTTTCCATATTTTGTCTCCCTCCACATTTTACAAGTTGGGTGAGGGATTGTACCCTTTGATCCCTATTTTTTTCTCTCTTCTTGGTTTCTTGAAACAATGTATATCATGTTTATGTGATAATACTTTTCTAGGAATCACTACTCTACTCGGTGATATTCCTCCTTGTGTCAACTAGGGATATTCTTATGCAATGCATCTCATTGTTGTCCTTCCCTACTATCACTAACCCCAATATTACTCATGATCTATGATGTTATCCATTGTAATTATTTGCTCAAGAAGTATTCCCACTCTTTTTGTTTTTTCTTCTAGTCTGTTGTAAGGATGGGGGTGTATTGGAGGTCATGCTTCTACTATATGGGAAATGCCCTTGCCTATAAGAAATTTATGCAAAAATATTGGTACAGTACAAAAAAAAGATTGTGTAATTTTCATAGGATATTATTTTGACATTGTATATAGAAGTTCACTCTTTGATTGTTTACTCCTCAAAAAACTCATTAGCTATTTTTTCTACCCACTTGTGCAAATTATTTTTAACCATTGTTGTTCATTTTTTACATTAGTTTCTTATCTTTAGTTATCTTGTTCATCAAAAAGGATTTCTAGAAATTTTTTTATATATCTTAATCATGGATTCCAATAATATTTCATATGTTTTTGTTAAGGATAGGGTTCCTACATTTGTAACTGTTAGTCAATTTCTTCTTGTACAAATTTTCAAATAGTTTTGAAATTTTGTGTGCCACCACTTACGAATCTCTTCCTTAATCAACATCTATGCGTGTTTATGTTATATTACATGAAATAGGTAATTTACTAATGGAAATGAAACAAATTTTGCAATATATGATATTACATTGAAATAAGTTACCAAGATAGTACATAACTAAGTATATTATACAACACAATAATATACAAGCACACACACATAGAAGGAGAGAAGAAAAGAAACAAGTAGTGGATCCATAAACAAGTGGTCTTTTATATTGTATGATCAATCGTCTCTATAATACTGATTTATTTACATATATTTATATAACATTATATTCATGAATTTAGTTATAACTTCCTTAACTATCTTGGTTGGTCAACTGACCTGATTAACTAATTAACTATGTTTGCTAGTCGAATGGGTTGACTAAAATCCTTCAACATACGAATTCTTTAAGAGTGGTTGGGGCATTGGAACAGTAATCATAACTATGAAAAATTACATGAAATTTAAAAAGAAAATTAAATGGATCTTCAGTAGACATAATATGGAAGCTGGATAAAATTGTATGTGCATTGTTCTTCCTCTTAATAGTTACATTCAATTCTCACACTGGAAAATTGAAAGTAATGGGTTCTCTCTCATAGATCCTTCTTCTTTTTTACTAACCATATTGTTCAAAATTCTTCTCTATCAATCACCTTTCCTCCAGAGGTAATTGATTCTTCAGTAGGTGTAGAAAGTATTACAGTTGCTGGTGTAAATGGAAAATAAATTTATTTTGGAGATACTCCAGGAGTATATCCAATATCAATCAAAATTAAAGTCTTCAAAAGGTGAGCAAAATATTTTATATGTGTATAGTTCGTCAATATATTTTTGGTAACGTTCGTTCATTTCATGTGAAATGACCTCCGAATGTAAAAGTTATTGAGTTTGGAAAACACGAAAAAAGGTAAAAATGAAGCAGAAAAAGGTAAAAATAGGGCCACGTAGCACTCCCACAGGGTGCCACATGGCATGTGTAGTCAGCATAGGCACCACAGGGTACCACATGGTCAAGGTGATGACATGGAAATATTGAAGTGGACCAATAAGGTTCTGCCATGTTGCATCGCTGTTGGAAATCAGTTGAATGATTTTCTAGAAAATATGGAGTCGAGGAGGATTGAACCCCCGACCTCCATTGTGCCAAAGCATCCACAAATATTTGTTGTCTAGGATTTCCAACGGTGTGTCTTAACTGTATAGATTCTAAATTCTATTTAAGGTTGATGGTTTGCTTAATTGGAAAAAGGGGCGGGATAGAGGGATTATCCCTTGACCCCATGGCCAACATCAAGGCCTCTGTGTAATATGAAGCATGTTTTATTCCAATGATGTAATCAATGAGCCATTACAACAATGAAGTTCCACCACAACAAAACTAAGTTCCGACACAACAACCAACACATCAAAACCCAACAAACTTTCCAATGAAGTGCCACCACAACAAACACCAGCACATACCATATCATGTTAAGAGGGGAGATGCATGCAAGTTTGACCCTAGGACCTTTTGCCCAAATAACCAATGCTTTACAATTGGGAAAAATCCCATACATTGGTTGAGATATGGCATAAACTATTTAAAATTTTAATGTAGAGTTTGCGGTGAAAAAGGGGTTTGTGGCCTCTCCTCTTGGCTCCCAACCCATTATTTAAACCCCCATTCCAAAGCCACAAAAAAATGCATAGGGCGTCAGTTTGCTACACAGTTCTCGAGGTGGTTAAATGACATGATTCCCAAGATAGGAACATATTCCAAGGTGGAATCCATACAATTTTGTACATCGCATGTAGGGTTTTTCTCTATTTGATGCAAGAGGGGGCCTTAGGCAAACCAGGTTGAGCTTATACTCATTTTTCTCAAAATTTTGAGAGGATCACAGTGGTGCAGTCCATTTTTTTTTAACTGACAGAAAACAAAGGTGTTTCTAGAAATCATGTATGTAATATTTTGAAGTCTTAATAATATCAGCCTTCTCATTGGAACTAGCTCGGAGACGTATCCCAAGAGGGGTGAACTTCATTATCATCTGTTGTCTACAAATATTATGGTTTTCAAACTTATTATGTTCTTATGTGATTTTATTAAGAACTTAAATTTACCTTTTTAAAAGTATTTTATAATATTAATAATTCTATTTTTCACATGCAATTTATATGGTTAAAAAGATCCTTAAATTTCTAGATCAAGTTTGGTATCAGAGTGTCTTAACCATTTCATTGTGAGTTTTTAAATTTTAACAAGATAAAGGCTTCAATGTGGTGAAGGAGAACTTGAAGAATTTAACCTATAAATTGCCTCAAGAAAAGGAAGAATCGATTAACCAAAGGGAGAAGATGGGGCTTCTTCAATCCCATTTGAAGAGAGGTGAACAAGGTGGTACATATCATAGTGAAAATAAAAAATTAGGAGGTAGTAAGAACCCTCCTAAAACTTCACCATATTCACCATCTTATCTTGGTGGTTGTTTACTTTCTTCATTTGAAGAGAAAAATAAATTTGATGGAAAAATTGACTTCAATATGCCTAAATTAAAGCTTGAAATTAAGTTTGAATTACCTATTTACAATGGAGAACATAATGTTGAAAAATTACATAAGTGGATTTATCAAATAGAATTTTATTGTAGGATTCAAAAATTCACTAAATATACAATCAAAATTCAGTTAGTTTCTCTCCGACTTGGAGGGACCGCTCTCATATGGTGGCAGAGAAGATCTAAAGAGGATCTTGCCACAAAAGGTAAAATTATATTCTCTTAGTATGAGTTCAGTTCAACATTAGAAAATTAGTTCTATCATATGGGGTATATGCAACAAGCTATAATGGATTGACAGTACTTTTTCAAAGGAAAGGGAAAAAGTGTGCATGAATACACACAAGAGTTTAGAAAAAGAGATTTGGTACTTGGTATACCTCTCTACACCTAAGAAACTCTTCTCAAGTATATAGGAGGATTACATAGTTATTAATTTACATCATATGATACTTATGTTTAATCCGACTAACCTTTATGAGGTATGTGTTCAAGCAACTCATATGGAGTCCAAGGGGAAGAATACAAAAGAAACTTTTTCCAAGAAACCTTTTAAACCAAATGAGAACAAGTTCAAAGGTAAATGGAAAGGTAAACATACAACTATTGTGAATAAAGGAGAGAAAAACCTACATGAACTCATTGCCAAAAAAAGGGTCATGATGCATCCAAATTTTGGAAACTTCATCTAGAACTCAAGCCTAAGAAGTTACAGAATAAGGAAGACAAGATTCAATACTATTGCAACAATTCAACATGATTTGGGATCTGACTCTGGTGATGAAACTAAGGTTGTTTCTATAGGAATTCAAGATAAAAATCCTTCTATTTTTGTTTCAAAGAATGAACCTATTGTTGATGAAAGAAAGAGAAGTGAGCTATTTCGTATTAGCGTAGTCTCTAAACACACAAAACTTGAAACTCTTTTTTTTTATAGTGGATCATAACCAAATATCATTTTAGAATATATAGTTAAGAGACTACATTTGGAAACTAAGTTACACCCTAAACCATATCCACTTGGATGGGTATGTGATAATGCACAATTGCAAGTTACAAAATAGTGTAGGCTTAGATTTTTGATTACTTCTAGATTTGTTGTTGAATTTGATCTAGATGTGGTCTTGTTGGATATCTATGGTATTGTGTTGGGTGGTCCTTATATTTATGATAGGAAGGATATATTTTAGAGGGAATATAACATGTATCATATCACCAAA
This sequence comes from Pseudotsuga menziesii, assembly GCA_001517045.1. Classification (NCBI taxonomy): domain Eukaryota; kingdom Viridiplantae; phylum Streptophyta; class Pinopsida; order Pinales; family Pinaceae; genus Pseudotsuga; species Pseudotsuga menziesii. Next base: position 339,420 of record LPNX010281477.1, read on the forward strand.
TATGGTGTTGAATACATTGTCGTGCACATCGCATGAAATATAATATTTCTTTGGTTCCTTCCAATAAAATAAAGAGGCTGGTAAATGCTAGTAAGAATTTTGTCCTTATGATAGTTAAAGCAAAGGATGCTGAACAAACTAAATCTTTTAAGGGATGTGATCCAAAACTTAAAAAATACTTGATTAAAGTGGTATCTGATTATGATATTTTGTTTCAAGAACCTAAAGGTTTACCTCCTAAAAGAGAAATTCAACATGAAATTCACTTACATTTGGATGCACCTCTTCCTAATATTGGCATGTACATGTATTTAGTGATTGAGAATGTAAAGATAAGAAAATAGGTTCAGGAATTTTTGAGAGAGGGGACATTCGACCAAGTTCATCTCTATGTGATTCACTGATTGTTTTGGTTCCAAAGAAGGATGGCACACGGTGTATGTGTGTTGATAACAAGGCACTTAACAGAATCATAATTAAGAAAGAGTATCCTCTTCCTCGAATTGATGATCTTTTGGATCAACTAAAGAATGCAACTTACTTCACTAAGTTAAACTTACGAAGTGGCTATCATCAAAATAGAATCAATGATAATGATATATGGAAGACTGCTTTCCAAACCAAATAGGTATTATATGAATAGACTGTTTTTCCCTTTGGGATTTGTAATGCACCCACAGCACGTATGAGGGTGATGAATGATGTTCTTATGACCTTTATTGATGACTTCGGCATAGTCTACTTAGATGATATTTTGATTTTTAGTCGTACTTGGGGAGAGCAAATCAAGCATGTAAAACAAGTATTGTATGTACTTTCAAGGGAGAAAATATACTTAAATATGTCCAAGGCAAGCTTAGAAATACATATCTAGTTTATCTAGGTTACATCATAGGGGGTGGTGAACTAAGAATTTGTCCCTCTAAAGTGGAGGTCTTTGTGAATTGGCCTAAGCCAAATAATGTAACCGATGTAAGAAGTTTTGTGGGAGAAAATCAATACTGGAGGAAATTCATTGCAAAATTATCCTTCATATCTTCTACATTACATGCTTTGACAAGCATGAACAAAGTATTTCAATGGGAAGGAAAATAAATAAAAAATACCTCAACACTCTCAAAGAAAATATCAGTACAACTCTAGTACTTGCACTACCGTGTCTAAAACAACCATTTGATATAGAAACTAATGCTAGTGGTTATGTCATGGGGGCAGTATTAATTCAACATAAAAAAAACCAATATTCTGTCACTCATAAACCTTCTCTAAAGAAATAATCATCTATCCTACCTATGATAAAGAATTGTATGCATTATTACAAAGTGTAAAGAAGTGGAAACATTACCTAATGGATAAATAATAAATCATACATATTGATCATCAACCACTACAATATCTTCAACACAAACTAAGCTACAAGAATCAAGGCATTTCAGGTGGTGCATTTTCTACAACAATTCCATTTGGTATTAAGTACAAGAAATGAATTTAGAACACAATTGCAGATATGTTATCTAGAACTCCAATAAGTGTTTCTATTGTCATTCAACAAATTCCTTTGGTACATTCAAGTTATGTTGAACAATATACTAAGGATGAAGACTTTAAAGAAGTATATGAATCACTAAGGCATGTCTACCAAAATTAAGAATTGAAAAATCATATTCATGACAATTTGTTGTATCATCTTGGAAAAATTTGTATTCCACAAAGTGTAAGAGTGAATGTGATAAGGGAGGCTCATACTTCTCTCATTTCAGGACATTTTGGTGTAGAAAAAAATGTAGCACAATTTGAAATTTTTTTATTATTATCCTTGAATGAATGATACTATGTCAAATTATGTAAAAGGATGTGTTATGTGTGTAACAAGTAATCCAAGTAACATAAAGTTAGGCTTGTAAACTCCACTTTTAGTTGCTTCTCGTCCATGGGAAAGTGTGTCAATGGACTTTGTAGGAGGGTTACCAATGTCTAGAAAGGGACATGATTGCTCATATATTGTTGTGGATATGTTCAACAAAATGTGCATTTTAATTCCTTGTAAGAAGCAAATCACAACTGAGTTTACCGCTCATTGTTTTTTCAAAATATACTAGTTCATTTTGGGTAACCTGCTTCTATTATATCTGATTGAGATTCCCACTTTCTTGGTAAATTATGGTCATCTCTATGGGAACTTATGGACACAAAGTTGAAGAAAAGCACAACCTTCCCTCCACAAACTGATGAACAATATGAAGCAGTAAACCAGAACGTTGTACATCTTCTTTGAGGATATTCTTCCAAACATCCTAATATTTGGGATGAGTAGTTTCATTACGTTCAACATGCATAAAATAGAGCCATACACTCTTCAACACAGAAGTCTCCATTCGAGACATGTTTTGGGTATTTACCAAAGTCTCCCTTAGACTTATTTTTGGAAAGATTTAGTTGAATATGGACAAGTTGATGTGGATAAAGCTTTGAATTTTATTCAACAGATCCAATTAATTCATCAAAAAATGCAAGAACAATTGGAATTAAGTCAACCCAAGTATAAAGAAATACATGGAAAGCATCGAGTGGATCAAAACTTTCAAGTTGGTAATCAAGTTTGGATTCATATTAGCAAGTACTAACTGCAAGGTGAAGGTAGAAAGTTGAAACCAATATGGTATGGACCTTTTACAATCTTGGATCAAGATGATAATAATGCTTTTTGGTTAGATTTGTCTCCGTATATGCAAATTTATTCCATTGTTAATGTGGAAAACTTAGAATTGTATGAGCCTCTGATGGTTATGGACGAAGATGAACAGGTTTAAGTACCTCATGTTGATGAGTTTTCTTCTAAATATCTCAATGAACTTAAGGAAGATGTTATACTTGATAAGAATTTCATATATTAATGAAGAAGTGACACATAATTTCTTCATGTGGGGCTTAAAGTAATGCATCCAAGAAAAGAAAGCTGTCTAGAAACAAGAAGAGTAAGGGAGTTGTACCCTCACCTATTTTCTGAATGAATCGATGCTTTTGGTGGCCCAAAATATTCCCAGTGGGAAGGTTTGATCCAGGAGGATATCCAATATCGATTAAAATGAAAGTCTTCAAAACGTGAACAAAATATTACATATGTGTATATCATGTCAGGAAATTTTCGGCAATGTTCGCTTCATGTGAAACAAAATCTATACGTAAAAGTTACTGAGTTTGGAAAACACAACAAAAGGTAAAAATGAAGTAGAAAAAGGAAAAGAGGGGAAACATGTGACACATCGACAGTGTGCCACTTGGTCAAGGTGATGACATGGAATTATTGAAGTGGACCAATCAGGTTCTTCCATGTGGCATCCCTGTTGGCAGTCAATTGAACGATTTTCCAAAAAAATATGGAGTTGGGGAGGATCAAACCCCCAACCTCCACTATGCCAAAGCCTCCACAAATATCTAATTTCAAGGATTCATGACAATGTTTCTTAATCATATAGAGGATAAATTCTATTTTAGGTTGATGGCTCGTTTGATCGAAAAAAGGGGTGGGACTCAGGGATTATCCCTTGACCCCATGGCCAACACCAAAGCCTATGTGTAATATGAACCATGTTTTACGCCAACGACATAATCAACAAGCCAATACAACAATGAAGTGCCACCACAACAAAACCTCATGCCAACAAAATAACCAACACATCAAACACCAACAAATGGCCCAATGAAGTTCCAATGAAGTTCCAACACAACAAAACCTCATGCCAACACAAATACCAACAAATGGCCCAATGAATTTCCACCACAACAAACAACACCACATAACATATCACACTAAGATGGGAGAGGCCAGCGTGTTTGAACACGGGACCTCTTCCCCCAACAAACAATGCTTTACCATTGGGCCAAAGCCAATACGTTGGTTCAAATATAGAATTAACTATTTAAAATTTTAATTCAGGATTCGAGGCCAAAAAAGAGCACATGGCCTCTCCTTTCGGTGCTCAAACCATTATTTAAATGCTCATTCCAAAGCCACAAAATAATGCATAGGGTGTCAATTTGCAACACGATTCCTGAGGCGGGTACATGGAACGATTCCCAATACAAGCACAGATTCCTAGGTGCAACTTGTACAATCTATACAACGTAGGCATGGTGTTTCATAATTTGTGATCGAGAGAAGGCCTCAGGAAAACCATGGCGATTTTATACACATGCTTTTCAAAATTGTGATAGCATTGTAGTGGTGCAGTTTGTTTTTGTTTTTAGTGACAAAACCCAGAGGTGTTTCCAAGACTAATGTATGTAATCTTTTGAAGACTTAGTAATATCGATCTTCTCATTGGAAGTGGTCCAGAGACGTAGCCCGGTAGGGGTGAACTCCGTTATCATCTTCTCTCTACAAATTTGATTGTTTGAATACTTGTTATTTGTTTATGTGATTTGATTAAACACTTAAATTGATATTTTTAAAAGTCTCTTATAAGATTAATAATTTCATTTTTCACATGAAATTTATATGGTTAAAAAGATCCTGAAATTTTTAGATCAGTTGAAGAACCAACTTCTAAAATAATGGGATTGAAATCAACAATTATCTCTATAATTGAATGGGAATTAAAAATGATTTATGTTATTTCTTCCCTTGCTGGTTTTCGTTCCATAGAGTTTGTATTTGGGGTGGTTCATACACACCACGTTGTCATGCTGTTATATTTCTATCCCGATTCAAGCATTTATATGTGGTAATTAAAAACACTTTGTATGAGGTCTTATAAGAAGGACTATAAAAAATTACCACATTGCAAATCCCCTTACCATGTGCTTTCTAGTTTTAGAAAAAATAGAACTTCCAACCATCTTAAAGACTTGATGACCTGTGCACCTAAAAAAAATGGACTTAAATGAAAACCAAGTTTTATCCATACCTCCAAACACGTAATGTGATCAAAATGTAATGTGTATTCACGTTGGACTCCACTCCAAGGTTAAAATTCTAGTGTTAGGGATCCATTAGAACCCTTATCCTGTCGCATATATACTATGTAAGGCATGCATATAAGGTTTACATTAAGCTACGTTTGTTCCATAATTTTAAGTTTTGTCTAGGGATATTGTTGGGATACCATCCTTATTGGTATATGAAAACTATGTGTTATATATAAATAATTTAACACTACATAAATAGCTAGTTAACCATGTATATTGCAATACATTATACACTGAAATCATTACATGTTTCAATGGACTACAAAGTATTTATATATGGCATATAAGGTCAAATGACCTATAGATGATGGAGAATAACTATTGAAGGCTTATAACTAAACCTTAATATACAATAAGATCATATAGAATATACTACATTAATTGTCATTACTAGTAGAGATAATCATCTCTAATATGGAAACAACTTATAAGCATCATTAAATAATTACTATGAGACCGAGTATTGCAGTGATAAAGAACAAGAACATCACAACCACTTGAGTATAGATCTAAGGGAAAGGATATTTACTCATCATAGCATATCATGTAAATTTTTAGAGGAAGACAATTCTACTCTCATCATATATACAATGTGTTAATGTTCAAATTGACATGGAAAGGAACATTGAAGAAACACGCTTGTAGGGTTGGTCAAGGGGAAGATGGGGATGTAAACTCGAGCTATTCTTTAATCCCTCAAACAACTAGGATTCATGTGCCTAGTTTCTTTAACTAAATGTATTAATGAATTAATGAAAGAACTATTAAATTGACAGTATTAAATGCACTAATTGCCTAGGTTTCGAATGTTATTCATAAATAAATGTACAATAGTAACTTGTAAATTATTTACAAAAAATGGATAAAAGACATTATGAAATAATATTTTTAGAAAAATAAAACCTAAGGTGTTAATTGATAAAAGAAAAATTATTAAAATACTTTGTATACATACTTTAAATTGCATTAGTTGTGTCATGCATGCAATATTAGTACATCAATTAATCCCAAAATGAGATTTACAAAAATGCAAATAATTTCATTAGTACCATGTATGAAAAATTAATCGCTTTGTGCACTAGTCATCTTTAAGCTTTGATTATTTTATGAAAATGAAAATGTTAAATTTAACGATTTGCATTAAATTAAAGAGAACAAAAACCTAAACATAGTTGTTAGTTTAGTTTTGTGAAAATTACATAGAAAGAAAAATGTCTTCAAAGTGAAAAATCATCACGTATGTACAAGTTTGGGAAGATATAAAATAATATATATAGTAATAAACATTAAAGTCTATAAAAAAATATAAAATAACATAAAAATAAAGATAAATGAAGTTGAATGATAAACAATGTGAAATAAGGATGCAGGTATGCCTAGAAAGTTTTTTTTATTAGAACTATAATTTAACAATTGTTAAAGTACAACAGGAAACGATTGATTTTTTGACCCCTAAGAAGAAGAGGTTTTCAAGACCTTTTGTTAGATCTATGTTCTAGGTTCAACTAAGTGAAACCTAGTCATCATGATTACTCCACACTCAAATTCTCATGAAGATAACATGCACGCATGAAGATGCAAGCCATAAAAATATACATGAAAACTCAAAAAATATATAGGAAAATAGAACATACCTCTGACAGAAGGGAACTCTACCTTCACCATGAGAGATGGACATGGATGTAGCCTTACCCTTCGATGTTGCACAATGTGGTTCTTGGATGATTGAGTAAGAAAGGAAAAAAAAGTAAGGGAACCTAGCAGTACTTGCTCGTTACCTTTGGTCGGATTGATGATTTTTCTTTTTCCTTTGCCTCACATTTAAACATGTCAATGATCTATCCAAAGGAATTTTGTTGATAAATCGGGAGATAAGGGGTTCAAAGAGAGAGAGAAATATCAAAGGTTAGGGTTTTAGAGAGAGAGAGAAGGAGATCAAAATGATTAGTCTTTTTGAATGACCACCATTTTGGAGGGGAATCAAAATGATCAGTCTTGTCGAATCTTTATGGGCTCATCTAGTAGAGATTTAGGGGTTGGGTTGAGATAAGATGGGGGGTTATTGGAAGGGGGAGGAGACGGGGGTGGTTAGTGGAAGGGGGAGGAGATGGGGGGATTAATGGAAGGGGTATAATCAGATATAGATAGAGGGGAATTATCTCGCATAATAACATATAATGACAGACATTTATTTAACACAAACGTATTACCTCCATTTTGGAGGGGAATTATAATGATTTAACTTATCCAATCTTTATGGGATCATCAAGTATATATTTAAGGGTTAAGTTAAAAAATAATGGGGGGTTAGTGGGAAGGGTAGGAGATGGGGGGAGGGGGTAATTAGTGGTAGGGAGGAGGAGGATTAGGACATATATAGAGATAGCGGAAATCTCTCTCATAATAATCGATAACAATAAACATTTGTTTGACACAAACAAATGCCTAGTATTTTGGAGGGCAATAAGGATCAAATGCCTAATATCATAAGGATCAATCTTTAGGTGTGATATTTAGGAGTAGGAGAGAGAGTGGTTTAGTAAGGGTTGGGTGGAAAGAAATAGAGAGGGGGAGTTAGTGGAAATGGGTTAGGGTCTTAGAGAGAGATAGACCAGGGGTGGTGGTTAGTATTTGGAGTAGGAGAGAGACTAGGAGAGATAAATAGGTGGTGGAGTTAATTAATGGTAGGGGGAGTAGAGAAAGAGAGAGGGGGATGGGGAGATTTTTGTGTAGGAGAGAGAGAGAGAGAGGGAGGGATGG